>JAVTVY010010609.1:0-44008 GCA_036873755.1 Hanleya hanleyi | reverse complement strand
CTTCAGTCGAGGCGTGGTATAGAACGCACTGGTATTCTCTTGCGTTCGACCTTTTAGGGGTTATACAGCTGATTGATTGTAATGACGAAAAAGATGTTTGAAGATATACATGCAGTATTTACTTATTGAGTGACGAGGTTTCACGAGTGAGATCTATGACATTAGCATACTTAGCAATTACGTTACTTCAACACCAAGTTGGGTACATACTACCTGGGGGGGAGGGGGGTTCTAGAAGATCCATTCTACCGATCTGTCACGTCAAACCTTAGATGTAGTGGGTCCTGAACCAATTCCATTTTAGAGGTCTAACAGGAATTTTCTCCTGGAGTGAAAAGAAAACAACGGTGTGTGTTTCGTATTTCCAACACAGCAGTTTAGGTGGCATAGTCATGTAAGTGCCTGGGGTATACAAGGATTGTTTCGATTATAAAACCAAAAAAAGGTTCTTGGCAATTTATATCTATGCTTCATTGCCAGAAGAACACTGTCCACGACACTGATGGGAGAGGGAGCAACTTCGCGTAGATTGTCGGTTAATGTCTTCCTCTTCTCTTTTCGAGCATCGTCGCGGTCACCACTTTTGGAATTGTGGGAGCTTTGTACGAAATTATTGACCGCATATCATATCTGCCGCACGAACCCAATTTTCGTCCGTGATGGCATTCTGTAGGTCAGAAGGAATTTGGGCATATTCTTCTCCCAATCTTTAAAATCGGTAACTGAAGTATGGATTGACTTCAGCAACGTTTCGTTCATCCTCACCACAGTTCCATTAGCTGGCCACTATGGCGTCACTTTACGGTGTTCGATTCCATGGTGTTTTATATCAGATAATCAGTTAATTCCTAGGATATCAGCAGTGTACCTTTGCCCCTTGTAACGGTATCCGGGTATCTATGACGCGAGAAGATGATCTCGAGAGAATTGGTCAATGCACGAGCGGTCACTAATTTCATCACTGCCACTTCCGACCATCTTGAGTATAGGTATACAACCACAAGTAAGTCATCTCCACTAGGGAATGGTCCGAGGAAGTCAATTGCCATTGTGTACATGCCGTGTTAATTCCTGAGGAGTTTTGTCAGGTTCCATTTCCGTCGCGGTCGTAACCATGGTCGTGGCCGTCGTATCAGCATCATCTTCGCAAGGCAGTGTATCAATCGATATGTTACGATCGATACACTGGAGTGATAAGTTACCCACAGCAGCTCTGGATATAAATCGAGGCGTTCCACTGAACCAAACAAATCAGTAAGCGCGCTCAGTCAGTTCGTTATGTCATCCGCTGCGTGTTCTTGAGTTAACATTCCACTAGTTGTATTACAGCAGTTTGTAGTGCAACTATGCATCAGAACCGATCAGACGAGTATTGATACTAAATAAAGGATTTTATTTGAAAACTAAATGTTGACAGATTTATTCAAATAATAGCAGAGAGTAAAATATATGTATACTGCCTGCCAATGAGAACTAAATCAATACGATCTATTTCAGTACAAATCAGAAGATTACTATGTTACAGTGCTTAAATGAAATATTTGATAAATAACACATAGAAAAGTCATATATTTAACTATATTGTTCTTTCTCTCAAAAATAAATACAACATTAAGTGCGCTTAACCATATAAGCTTAAACTTATACGCATCATACTACCCGGATGTTATCCTGAAGAACATTGTCTTTATTATAATTATGTCAGCAGTGTCACTATAATGCGATCGGATCAGAACGGCGAAACTCCTCAAACTGCCGTGTAACACCTTGACTGATAATTCATCGCAGACTTTAATACGACATCAAGGATAACGTCGGTTAGATGAAAAAATTTCCGGATGTTGAATAGTCTACGTAAATGTAGTAGATCTAGTCTAGTATAATCGAGTATAGAATGGCCACGTAGCAGCGACAAATATTCACAGGACACGCTACCCTGTTTACCTCGTGGAGGCTGTTACCCAGCAACCATTATTGATAAAACAAGATCGTTCAATCGCTTCCCGGAAAATACCGTAAAGTATCACAATTTCGGACAGCCAGCCAATCAAACGTCCACAATTAACTCTGATAGAGATGTGATAAATACCCTCGTCCACACAATGAGTGGCATGTTGACTGGTTCGTTGCGGTCCTGTATAGACTGTTGCGCTGCCTGTTTCATATATTAACAGACAGCTGTGTATTTAACGGGCGATCAATTGGTCGTAGCATTAGCATGATGGGGGAAGGGCCTCGCACAATGTTTTGTAGCTAATCAACGACTGATTTTCTCATCTGGGTTATGTGTTTCTGCACAAGGTAACCAATTATCTTCTCGAACGGGTAATCCGGGTTCATTCAGCGCCTTCACTGCGCAAGTCCCCAACGTGTATAACTGGAGCCATTTCATTGGCTTATTATTGATCAGTATTTATATAACCATTTACCATTTTCCTTCACATGGTTATCATGGTCTAAACATCAGCGCATATTTAGTGAGTCTAGTATTCATATATCTTAGCCTGGTTTGATGTTTACTTTATCAGCCTTCTATTAGTTAATTAGACCAAAGTTCATATTGACTTGTGTATGATTTAGATCGATCACGTTTTGTATAATATACTGCGAGTAGCAGACTCCTCAGCATAACACCCAAGGCGAACATGTTGCAAATCTTAATTTTGTTTGAGTATGTTCAAATATGAAAATATGGCAAATATGTTCGCATATGAAAGGGCATCGATGATCTATAGTTGTATCTGTGGATTTGCTCGCCAGACTTGTGCAAACCTTAAATAATAATTTTAGGTGACGTTTTAGGCTTGATCCATTGTCATTGTGTGACCGATTGATCTCTTCCGAAAACACGTGTGCTTCTAGCCGATGCATTCGACATCAACACAGATCCATAGTCTGTACTCGTTTCAAATGAAAGCGAAACTCGAATTTCCTTCAACGGCCATACTCTCTTGAATACATCCAATGACAAAGGTACTGTTCCTACAAGTGGACAATCTAAATACCTTGGTGCATTACTGACGCCGACAAAAGCCAGAAGAATACTATAATGTCGTCAAAATAACTAAACAGCTGACTATCTTATTGTGTCCGGTGGCGCGCCATGTTCCCTAATCAAAAGAAAAAGTGACCATGACTGAAATATCCCAGAACAGAAGCGTAAGAAATTCCAGCGACACGCACGTATTTCTAAAGCTTAATGTACAGCCACAAAGGCACAATGGTTATTATCAATGAAGCAAATCTGGCTAATCGCCATCAGGCTGCTGTCTGTTTGAATGACATAAGAACTTGGAAAGTTGGAAAGTGACTGAATTGAACAATAACCGAGATTAAACGTTGACAGAATTGAAGATATCTCGCTGAATGGCGGGTGTACATGGAACTAACAGAATCTGCTATAAAATCACAAATATCATATTCGAACGGATGTGGTAACTACGCATACTCAATTTAAATATACGGATCGAAAAGTTAGCTCACTTTGTCCAAGAAAAGTACAGGTAATGATCTCTTGGGGCTTTCAAGTCATAATATGTCGATCATGAATATGCTAATAGGCCATCTTTGATACGACATTTTTCAGTTCCGCCTGAATGAACCAGCCAGTCGTGGAGAATCTGGCCAGGGATGGATGGTGGGAAGGGCTAAGTAGCTGCCCCTATGATGAGTGATCAAACAACTTGTGGGGAGACATGTCAAAGAATTCGCATGTTCCTTGACATGCATGTAGAAAGTGAAAATTGACAAACGTATCATAGCAAGTCAAAATAGTGTATAAAGATATTTATGTATTCCCCACTCATCTCAGAACCCGGTCTTGACACATATCCTGGAACTGGTGCATATATGTTGATCTTCGGCAAGTTAAGGCCAGTGTTTATTTTCCTCCTAAATTGAGACATGCGCAGTAATTGCTGATGGAGAATGGTTCGAACGATATCACATTCGATCCTAGTTCAAGTGCCCAAATAGCCAGGTAGAATGTGGTTGGTATAGTGACACAGCTTCCCGTTGAACATGGAGCCCCTTCCGATCTGTGGGATACAACGGAGAATCAATCAACACAACATCAGCCTAGGCTTGTCGTTCATAATCATAAAACCGTGTTCTAATGAATTAGCTCCCACGAGGAATCCAAGAGCATTTGTTAAAGGGGCACGACATCTGTCCTGATTTGTTAAATGCGAGAGCCAACCACACTGTCAGAAAAATATGGTCAGCCTGACACTTCATGGTACAGATGTGACAGATCATGAGTGATGTGATCAAAACGTTCATGGTGGACTCTTATATGTTATGGTTGTTTTGCCCACATGATCCATAGTCTGTCAAGTGTACGGCCAGGCTGACCATATTCTTCTAGCAATGCACAGCTGTCAGGGTTTGGCATATGTCAATCTTCTCTTGTGCAACACAAGTATCAAACAACTGACTCCACTCACTGTCTAAAATGCGCGTCCAGGATGCATTTGACTTCTT
The DNA here is from genome assembly GCA_036873755.1 of Hanleya hanleyi. Taxonomy (NCBI): domain Eukaryota; kingdom Metazoa; phylum Mollusca; class Polyplacophora; order Lepidopleurida; family Hanleyidae; genus Hanleya; species Hanleya hanleyi. The sequence continues at coordinate 39,526 of JAVTVY010010609.1, read as the reverse complement.
TGCCTATAATACACGGAAATTCAGTAGTCTAGACCAGCAAACACAGCGATTCCTCGGAACTTAAGGCCAAACCAAATGTCATGACATTGAAGTAATAGCGGTCGCAAACAGAGGTGAATGCAGTTTTATCTTTCTCCAAAACTTCCACTTGAAAATAGGTTAAGTGAAAAGCACCTTGCCCATTCAGTGACACAAATTCAGGAAGTTTTTTTGCTGTCTTAGACCAAATAAACCCCTGATGGGTAGAAATAAGTTTTCGGTGTGCTACGTGATCCGAATCGAATACTTACGAACAATGTCCTTCGTTCACCCACTGATACACCCCACGGTTTTCAAAGTGAACTAATGTCCTTAAGTCGCCGAAAATGTTTGTCAAAGTGGTCGGCCGCGTCCACTGTCTGTCTCTATAATGAGAAGAACATATCGAATATCGTTAGCAAAAATTCAAGTAGATTCGTCTCGGTTGTGTCTGTATTATACTCAAACGTGTGGAATATTGGCAGTTTGGGGACGGGGATATGACACAACCTGTTCCATTTCGGTGATAATTTTACATTCTGTGCCTGAGATCGTTATCGATATCACAAAAGCTCAGCTTTGCCCGAACTCAATGGGTTTTGGTCCTGAAAACTACTTTGAGCCTCTCTTCATTTACTTTTGTTGTTGAAGTTATTATTTCTCAGCCACGCTTTTATCAGGTTAGGGAGATACCGCTCTCTTAATGGAGGGTCGTTTTTGCTCAATAAATTTTCATTCGTTCATAACCAATGCTCCAGGAGCATTAATCTATCTATTGTTCCATGTCCTAAACTTAATTTGCCATTTGAAGAACCAGTGAAGGTTGTTTCAATATCATGAGAGATATTTGGCATATTATTATGCAAATTAGATAGATGGTAATGGGAAGATCCCACATTAATCCTTGGACAATGCTGTCTTGCCCCACTGTCGGCGACACTGGTTCACAGTATGTGGGTCACCGTGAGCTTCGAGTTGTTCTCATGATCTCTCCTCTATGTTAGTAACATGGAGCGGATTTTCAACTATTGATAACTGGTGTAAATATGATAATATGGATAAAATATTCCCACCATTCCAAGAAAGGAATAACAAGCTTACATTTATGGCAATTACATTACATAACCCTGGCAACCTAAGGTCGAAAATATACCAGTTATCATCGATTAAAAATATATTCTAGGTTAAAGACATGGGGAACCGCTCGAATTGACGAACCGGAGCTTAAACGGCCAGTCAGGTGCCAGTGCACCGCTCGCTGCTATCAAGGTCAGACAGCATTATCCAAGGATTAACCTGAAGTAAAGTGCAAATTGCCCTTTTATTTTTTACTATCATTTGATGGGAATATATATGTATGTGTGCCCATAAAGATGACTTTTCTGAGTTCATTATGTATACTGATTTATTGGGCCAAAATGGCCTTTTTTACCTCCATTTTAGAGAGCGGGATCACACTAGCATGTCTATTGTAGCGGGGGATACCTTGCACATGGCTCCTAATATCGTTTAAAGAAGAATAAGGATTATCCAGTTTGCATCACATACAAATGATTTTCTCCGTAAAAAAAAATACAGGTCTGTGGCATTGTCTTCAATTGAATAGAATCCGGACATGAACTCGTTGCGTCTTCGCTCGTTCAGTCTTCTATAGGTCATTTGCCCTCTATTCAAGGCCACACCAAATCCGTTGGTAAAGAAACCTGTATGTTATTCATGTGGTAAAATGCCCACGCCTACATTAAGAATCTGGTGTTCCTTCACCCACATTTGCGTTCTCGCGTTGGAGCGAGATATTACTGTCTTCCCAGAATGCAGTTGATGTGATAAGTATGGTATATCAATCGAAAAACTGAGATTATGAACCTACGGATAAAATCCGATAAATTGTGTGAGTGCCTGTTGTGCACATCAGCCACGGTTCAATCATAGGCCCTCAAAACAAGAGTTTGGGGGGGAGGGGGGATGAGCGTTGGTATTACGGTGAAGTGTCGAAATATGGGGTCTCTATATATAACCCCATGCTTTATATAAAACCACAAATTCCCATCTCGCCCGATGCATTTACAGAGCGAATTTCAATTTTGTGAAAACATAGTTCATCAACTTGTTATCGCTTCATAGGGATAGCCTTCTAGCAAATTATGCAAATCCACGAACAGGAAGGCTTTCCAAATGCAATGCAGGAAACATTTATACGCATTTGGCTGATTATTATACTCGCTGAGTGGTGGGAACTTGTAGATATATTGTAGATAATTATCAAAGAAGGTTTATTTCGTGTGAAAGAGAGATGTAGTGGTTACCAATCCGATGGTTGTTTTTCTTCCAGGCTGTCTGAATATTTTTTCAGGCAATTAATGCAGTAATGGATCATGCCATTTTAGTAATGCAGATCAAAAATATAAGATTTAGTTCAATTCATCATATTTACACTATCAAATGTTTAGCGTACCATCTTTTTTTCCATTCTCTATTTTACTGGACATTTGAATATGGTTTGGTATTCGGATTATAAATTCATAAACAGCTTACGTAGTGCAACAACTGGAAACGAAGCTGCTCTGAACACTACCTGCTGACTGGACACGGGCACTTGCAGCCGCAGGAGATGGATTGCCACTTGCACCCGCAGGAGGATTGGGATTTGATGGTGCCCCGAATGTACCTGTCATCGGTTGGGGAAATAAACCGACAGGCTGTGCATCCAAACCAAATGAAGGAAACCCTGGTATCAACGGTACATCTTTTATAGCATCGCTAGTCTTCAATAAACCAGGAAAGAGTTTCAGCACTTTATCCACCGTTTCATCACTAACGTCATCGCTGACAGTTTTATCCCCATTCTCTAGACTACAAGTCGTGATTTGAAATTCTGCGTCATAGCGAGCTGTCCGTTCCTCGCTGTTCTCACAGCCATTGCCATTGCCATTGCCATTGCCATTCCCATTCCCATTGCCGTTGCCGTTTCCATTACCATTACCAATGCCATTACCATTACCATTGTATCTTGATCGTGACGAGTTCTGAAAAACCGGTAATATTGGCAAATCTGGCAATGCAACCGGTGCTGGAAAGTCTGGCAATGCAACCGGTGAAGCCAAAACTGGCAAGACTGGTGGTACTGCCAATGCACGGGGTGCTGGTAATGCTGGCATTGCAGGCGATGCTGGCAATACAGGCGAGGCTGGTAGTCTAGGAGAGGCTGGTAAATCTGGCAATGCAGGCGAAGCTGGCAATACAGGCGAGGCTGGTAGTGCAGGAGAGGCTGGTAAATCTGGCAATGTAGGCGAAGCTGGCAGAGCTGGCAGTGCTGGTAATGCTTTAGGAACAAGCATAAAATGCCCCAGATCCAAGAAGGCTGCTGACACGATGACAGCTAGCGCACACGCATACGCGCCAAACATCTGAAAAATAAAACAAATATTTTCAGTTCAACTAATTTCAAGTAAATATCAACCATTTTAGCTGTATATATCTTCTTAATAATTATATGTCAAAATTGCTAATATAGTACACAAATACCTATTGTTTCTTTTCCGTTGAGAAAGAACGAATAAATTGTGACGACGTTACTGGGAATGAGAGAGATCTGAAGACTTTTTTTATAAACTAGAAATTCTTTTCAGCAAATAAGCGGAAAAAAATAGAGAAAACCCCTGAAAAGCAGAAAAAGTCGGCTATGGGCCAACGTGAGGTGAGCATATGCCACCTTCATTCAATATCGGCATTGATCAGTATTTGATTACGTTTGTGTGACCGGGGAAGTTTTACTGTCACCTCGAGGCCACTGGTCATATGCCACGATTACCATTCGATTTGAGACGTCACGCCATACTCGATGTTAACATTCTTGGCACAAATCTCGATCCATGGCGAATACCCGTACTTCATGCTCGATCCCGACTTGCGATATAAGGGTGAATCGAAGAGTCCGCTTATTTTTAATCGAAAGGCAAGGCGATAGCTACGTTCTCTGTGCCATTGGATATTAACTAATAATGAAAAACTGGTCTATTTCAACTAGAAATTCTGTATGCTGATCTCAGTCATTACTTACGACCATCAGTCTCCGTATGAGATCAACCAAAGTAGTATAAAGACATCCTCCATAATGCAGGTCTGTGTGACCCTGCAGGCAGATTTGGGCTGTACTGTTATTCTGTCCGTTTAAAATATCAGCCAATGAACGGACGGCGTTTTGGGGCAATACGCAACGCTCGTGGGATCTCGGTATATTTAGATGAATTACAAGCGTCTAGTCCGTCATCCATAATTCAGCCGTCGTCCATTAGAGAATATCCGCGTCCATAATCCAAAGACCTATTCCATATAACAGTATTAGCACCAAATTCAAAAAGACAATCATAGTATACATAAACATATGCTTGTTTCCTGCAAGAGAGAAGCGGTCAACAGTTTTCAATGATGCTGGCAAGACATCATGATGTTCCAAAAATATCAAATCCGTATCGCTGATCAGTATTCTTAATCCATAATATTCGTTGTAAAGTCGTCATCTAAAGAATGATGTATGTCAGTCACGCTTTGATTGTGACTGTTCATATGAGTACCATGAGGATCTTGAAGTACATGGGTTCATACGGCCCCTAGCCCCGGGTTAAGCGGAATTAGACACAAGTTACGAAACGTAACGCCATAGATCTTGCTCGCTACGTTCGTATTTTTTTATCAGCATGCGATATCCCAGCATGCGAAGGCCCAGAGAAAAAGCTGGAGGACAAACTCTTTGAAGTACGAGAGAAAACAACATGGCGAGGTCTCTTAAGTCAAAAATTCACGGGTATGAACATCTGACGTCAAAGTAACCAGAAAGAGACGAAATATACAACACATTGTCTGGCGCTCAATTCCTTCAAATATGGGCATATTCGGAGAGGTGATAAGTTCACGAATGCGCTCCAGTATGTTCCGATTGAAGTGACTGGTATTCGTTGTGGTGTACAAGCTATCCTTCATGGCTCGGGTTTGATAGACGAACCTTGACTTGGGATGATGTATAAACAGAGACGAGCAGGCGTCAAATGGTCAAAGCACCTGATGTGTCAGACTACCGATAAGGACTGGATCTTAGTTGCGCGACTCACATGATTTTACTGGGTCATTTTGTTAAAATATTGTTATCGATTCACTTCACCATACAGACATATTTTTTACACTTATTTATCGATGTCTATGATTCGACATTTATTTTAAAAAAAGGTGACTATCATAGTCATCTACGACGTACAGAAAAAAACTGCTTGGATTGATCTGTGTATGTTTCCCTTATGATATTAGTAAGATCTAATATCACAGCTGGAGCCGTGTGGGGTTTTTTTTATTCAAAATGTTCACAAGTGTTCTCTCGCACCATTTATCATTAGGTTTGGGTATTCGTGATATCTCGATTCAGTGGTGTTTTGATTTTACGACCCAAAACCTCGACAATATTTCACTCTGTTAGGATAGAAAAGAATCAAATATAACTTTTTTCGATAAAAATATACGGTAGGTTTGAATAGTTTACCTTGTAAAACTACATATATTCCTGTTGCTGTTTTTTATGAACTGTATTCTGTCTAACGCTAGAAATAAATCTTTTGAAATTACTTAGCTTCTCGCTTATTATTACCTCCTCGCTGTGATCTTTTCTTGTATACTTTATGAATGCTTTCCGGCCATCTTCGGTCATTTCCGTAACTGACCGAATGATCCCGAGTCTAGTCGCTGTGCATATCTACTACGCCTCACGTTAGTATAATGGCCACCACGTAAGAGTTCACGTAAAGTGAACCGGGAGATATGCAAACGATATCTCGCATATGCGGTGTAGAACGGCCCTTAACATCGCAAGAACACTTGCGATGTTAAGGGCCGTCATGTCGACCCTTAACATCGCATTGCGACATTAAGGATCGATGCGATGTTAAAAGTGATCGTAAACCCTCAAGTAAAGTTTCCATCAAATGAAAGACCACTGCGAACATTGTCGGAAAATATTTATTTTAATTTTTTACGATTTTATTACACAGAGTCAACTGCAATTAAAGCATGGTATTCTATGGTGGTCTGTATATTTCAAACGTTGTATGCACTTTCCAGTGCTTGATTCAAGCTTAAGGTATGTATACTTTGAGTTTCAACACAGACTCACTGTTCCAATGTGCATGTTCCAAAATCTGGGAAATCAAATGCAAGATTCAAATTGACTTGACACTCATGAGTCACCATCTCCCAGATTTTGGTGAAACATGCACATTTGATGGAAACTTTACTTGAGGGTTTACGATCACTTTAAGGGCTTCTACAATGCGGCGTACATGTAGCTTCCACCATACAGTTGAAAATTGCATCATCTTTCCCAAATTTACTCATAAAATCGCCGAAAATTACTTTATTTCACATCGAATAATTACTTATCGAATATATATATATTTATGTATTAGCTAATTTCTTTTCGGAGAAAAATAAATGAATCAGAAAATCTGATCGAAAATCAGACGACATCATAGCGGCTATCTTGGATTTTCTGGTAGAGCTCGACCCCAAGATATATTGTGGAAAGTTTCAGACCTCTAGCGCAAAGAGTAGCAACCATATTCAGGGAGGTGGGCGGGGGGGGGGTCGAAATTGATCCAGTACACACCAAATCGCCCAGGCTTGCAGATAGCGTTAAAACTCATGTATACATGTTCGGTGCAATCGTGTAATGTGCAGATGCAGTCCTATATCCATTGAGCAGTAATATCCCAACACCTTCATGGCCAACCTCTGTACAGTCATAGCTCACCAAGGTATAGTCAAAGCCCACCACTGTACCGCCATAGCACACCCAACTGTACAGTCATAGTCTCCGCTGTATAGTCATAGCCCACCACCGTACAGTCATAGCCAGCCACGTACAGCCATAACCCACCACGGTATAGTCAAAACCGACTACTGTGCCGCCATAGCCCATAAAACTCTTCAGTCATAGCCTCCGCTGTACAGTCATAGCCCACCACTGTACAGGCATAGTCAGCCAGTGCACAGCCATAGTCCACCGCGGTATAGTCAAAGCCCACCACTGTACAGTCAGCCACTGTAGGCAGCCCCGTTTTCAAACTTTGAAGTTCAATTGAAATCAAACAAGAACATTGATCGGAATTCTGAGGAACGTATCAGGAGTACATAGTGTATCAAACAAGCACATCAAATGTCAGGTATCTAGGATAAGTACTTTTCGAGAAATAAACCCTTTAGTATAGCTTGTTTCCGCTAGAAATGAAGGAAGGTGCTACCCATAGGTCCTTCCTCAAAACCAAGCGTCACTTGGAAGAGAATATGGGGTTACTACCCATCAAGGGCGTGAAAATGCGGTAAAACTACGAAAACAGCTGTCCCAGGATACGTTGCCGTTTCAGTATCATGGACTGCCCGAAGATGCTTAGGTTTGGACACAGCGAGTGGACGGCCGACAATTCGTCTAACGGACAAGATTGACGCACATGCATCACAAGGGTGGACAAGACCAGGCGACGATGCGGGGGATACATGGACAATAAACTTGTTACGTAAACACATCCATAGCGGTTCCCCCAGCTTGGGTGTGATATGATGGAAGAATAGTATAAAAAAAGCTGAAATCTGTCGTAAAAATGAGGCTGAAAGTGAGGCTGATGACGTCACGGATGACGATAGGTGTCATAATGAAGCATTCGTGAGGGACCATCCGCCTGGATGGCTGTAGAGTGGGGGTAACGCTATGGCGCGCATGCGCAGGCAGGGAATTGTGGGAAAAAGGCGTTGGACGTTGTGGGGTCGAGGTGGGTCAATAGTGGTCCGAATGGATCGATTGGAGAGGAGCCGCCGTCGATGCTACAGTTAGGGAGTTAAGGTGTTTCTTTGTTTATAGAGTTGTTTAAATTTCTCATTAAAAGTATCTATGTGAAATTTGACAATACAATATATCAACATCATACAGGTATTCCAATGGGTGCTAATTGTGCACCCCTGTTGGCTGACCTATATCTGTTCTCTTATGAATATGACTATATGCAGACGCTTTTAAAAACCGATCAATTGAAAGCCCGTTCCTTCTCATTCACCAAACGCTATATAGACGATTTTCTCGCTGTGGATAATCGCTATATAGATGACGCAGCGAAGGATATATATCCACCTTCACTGGATTTGAAGCAAACTACAGATAGCCCCGATGACACATCATATTTAGACCTATATCTCTATAAAAATGAAGCGGGCCTTCTCTCTCGTCGACTTTATGAAAAAAGAGATGATTACAATTTCGACATCTTAAACTATCTCTCTCTGGACAGTAATATTCCGGTGGGACCTGCATATGGCGCATACATATCTCGCCTAGTAGCATTTGCTAGATCCTGTGTTAGATGTGACGATTTTAATCAATGTCACAAAACATTATTGCAGAAACTTATAAAACAGGGCTATACCACCAAGCGCCTCCACTCAAAGTTTCTGAAATTTGGCGATAGATATCGCATGCTGATAGCAAAATACGAGCGTAGCATTTCGTAACTTGTGTTTAATTCCGCTTAACCCGGGACTAGAGACCGTATGAACTCATGTACCTCAAGATCCTCATGATGCTCAAAATCAAAGCGTGACTGAGATACATCGTTCTCTTTGATAACGACTTTACAACGAATAACATATGGATTAAGAATACTGATCAGCGATACGGATTTGATATTTTTGGAACATCATGATGTTCACTGAAAACTTTTGACCGCTTCTCTCTTGCAGGAAATTAGCCTATGTTGATGTATACTATGATTGTTTTTTTAATGTGATTCTAATGCTGTTATATGGAATATGGAAAAGATTATGGACGCGGATATTCTTTAAAGGACGACGGCTGAATTATGAATGACGGACCAGACACTTGTTATTTCGGCGTTGCGTGGGGATTCCCCTTCTCTTTCTGCATGTATTGCTATGCAAATGTAACGGTTACCCGTTTGTGTAGAGAACAGTTTGAATCAGGAGCGTGTGCTACGTTGGAATGTGAAAGAACGGCCTTGACCCGTGTCGTCAACGTCGAGCAAGGCGGATTTCGGAAATGCATTCCCCTGTATTTCTCGCTTACCAGAGCGAGTTGGAAGCTGATATTTAACAATTACGTCAGTTATGAATTATGGTTTGTTCTTCCATAGCCAGATTTATTCAGCGAGGTCCATATAAACGGTTCGGGGAAGTGTGGTGTAAGTGACAATAAAGAGGGCGCTGGCATCATCGACTTGTGCTACCTTTATCTGCAGGAGAACGGTTCTGTTTCTACCTTTATTCACGGAAGAGCGGTAGCCCTATATAAGCTCGGACGAACGTAGAGAGCGGAGAGAGACCAGAAAGCAAGTGCTAGAGGAAGCACGTCTCCAGGTCAGCCTGTAACTTATTGACTTTTGGCATAATTTACGGTTGGGCCGTAATGCAGTTGTTTTTGGCCTGGGAATCTAAAAGCTTGTACAATTCTGTAGTTAGTATTACCTGTAAAAACACGCCAATCCAATGAGAATTTGCCGGCTTGCATTTTCGGTGTGGAAACGTGTTTGTGGTTATACTATAGTTTAGGAAACACGACAGTGTGGCGTGTTGTATGTAGTTTTGGGGCATTGGGTAATACTGTAATGAGACATGTGTTTGCCTGTAGCACATTTAGGCAACTTGCATGGTCTAACTTCAGTATAAAATAGGGCTTTTAGGTCTATATACCAGTAGGTTGATAATTTCGACATTATTGCTGTGCTATCCCGTTGCACTGGGACTAAAGCCACAATATTTGTGTCGATTTGTTGACCGTGAAGCGGTATATATGACAATAGTCAGGGATTCCCTCCACCCCCAGAAATATGCAACTGCACTAAACACAGAGAGAAATAAGCCAAACTTTCACTGCCATAATACAACGACGCAAACGGCCGTGCAACGCTATACAGGCGAGAACGAGCACCGTGATTACAGCCGGGCGGAGAAAGTCAAGTTACAGGCGGGCGTGCTGCTTTCATCAAGAGACGTCGGTAAATCGTGTATTCCGGGGGCCCAGCAAAAAGGGTCGAGCAGACGGCTACACGAACGGCGTCCAGCTGGAAAGAGACAAGTACAGATCACCGATCTTACAGGACAGAAAGATACAGCACACAGAGCACACAAGAAACAAACAGATACAGCTTACAGATTCAACTGGAAGGAATATGTGTATTTATCACACATACAAGCAAATAAAGACATACAGATTATAAACAGTACAGTACAAGTCCAGATATACAGATCACAGATTATACAGTCAAGAAAGCCACAGACCACAGATCCCACAGGGAGGATATGCGTATTTATCACGCATAAAGGCACGGTGCAGGTGGGCTCACTTTTACCGATGTAAAAGCGGTAACAAGATATACAGATTCCAGTAGGACACGTGTATTTATCACACGTTACAGAAGGCGGGCTCACTTTTACCGATGTAAAAGTGGTACAAGGTTTACCGACTGTACGGTCAAGCCCAGGGCACAGATTACAACGGCAGTCTACAGTCCGTACGATGTTTCATCGGTACCAGATGAAATTGTAATAGCACATGCTATACCCGAGTAATTGTCCTGACGGTCCCTGAGAGTTGAGTGGTGCGTGATACTTACCTGTGCGGGAAGCCGACTGGTGAGCTGACAAGTTACGGTCAAGCTCCGACGACTGGGGGTGAAGTACACGCCGGGTTGCCACGTCTGTGGAGAGAGCGTCACTGCCGTGACGTTCCAACGACTGGGTGTCGTATCTGGAGAGAGCGTTACCACCGTAACGTTCCAACGGGCCGTGACGTTTCAGCGACTTGGTGCTATATCTGGAGAGAGCGTCACTGCCGTGACGTTCCAACGCCTGAGGGTATATAAATAATGGAGAGAACGTTACCGCCGTAACGTTCCAGCGGGCCTTGACGTTTCAACGACTGGGCGACGTATCTGGAGAGAGCGTTATATCCTTAACGTTCCAACGACTGGGTGCCATCCCTGGAGAGAGCGTTATATCCATAACGTTCCAACGACGGAAGAGAAGGGCCAGCAGCGAGGCCGCCCTTATCCCCAGAAGAGAAGGGTCAGCAGCCAGGCCGCCCTTATCGCGCATTAAAGCACTATATTAACTATAAAGTTATATGCATACACTCTCATATATATCTTATTACCATATAATATCAAGCTTAAACTGCACACATTCTCTTCTATTATCCACATATACACCAGGGATACGCTAACTCTATATGCACACACTCTCTCAGGGGCACGTATCCGTGAACCTTACGTGCACACACCAAGTGTATGTATCCGTGAACCTTATATGCACACACCAAGTGTACGTATCCGTTAACTTGTGTGCACACATCCTCTCATATCACGTGTATATATACATCAAGTTTATTTGCATACACTCCCCTAGTGTCTGTACATATATGTAAATATCTTAACGTTACATCTTCTTAGACATTCTGTCTGAGCCACGCGGTTCTACGCTATTATTTGTAACCGCGTATACTATTTGTGCAGAATATACCATAATAGACCTTTACATGAGCGTCAGTCATCCTTGTAGGGTTGTGATCATCTCTTCGAGCCCCGGATCTTTACTAGTGAAGGGGTTAACGACGGTGACGGCCGGAATGCCAGTGGGCAATCCCGGTTATTGATTCGTTTTCTTCTAAACACTACGACTGGTCCTGCTCGTACACGTTACACAAATAACCTTGAAGTGCCTAGGGCATAGTCAGCACCTTCGAAACCGCCCTTTCTCTACCACGTCGCAATGCGTATACGTCTTCCACACCCAGTCTGGCTCTACCCTACATGATCTATTAATAGAACAGTGTTTTTCCCAGAAAATTTTCCGAAAAATATACCCTAACATTTAGAGCGATGACCTACAAAACACGTTTTCCAAACGAAACCTCCGTACAATGTACCGGCGTAAAGCGATGACGACATCGGGGGTAACCAAATCTCAACTTGTTTTATTCCTCGGTGTGAATAGATTGATACAAACACCTTATTGAGGCGTTAGTATTATATAATAGCATGGTACAATATCGTGCAATAGATGAAACACTGGTATGCTAGGGCGTTAAGGCGTTAGGATAAGGCGTTCAGATAGGGCGTTAAGGCGCTACCTTAAAACTCTCCACATAGGTCATAGGGCAAAAGGGTTTCTACTTTGTCTACCACAAAGGGCAGCTGGCTTACTTCCCTTGATTCTTACTTCCCCGAAATTGAGAGATTATCCTCTCTCAACAACATTCCCATTTCTATGACTCACCAGGTGTAAAATCCATTTTCCGGATCTTTTTAGGGGAAAGTTTTAAATGCACCCACCGGGACTTGATCAGCTTGAAGGAGCGCTTCACATGGATACCCTCCATCACCCAGTACGCTCACTATGAGCCCACCTCGACCCCAAAACATTCATACCAATACCTTTTCCCACAATTCCCTGTCTGCACATGCGCGCCATTGCGTTACTTTTACTCCACACCAGCCCAGTCGGACGCTACCCCACGAGAGCGTCAATCTGACGTTCATAAAGTTAGACCGCGGTTCGCAGTTCGCAGTTCCTTATTCGCGGGGACCAGTCATTCAGCGACTCATAGAAGCGCCCCTAGCAGCGCCCCCTGGCGTCACATTTGGGATATGAATATGCAAAGATATGGAGCATGACATTCTCTCTTGGTATGCAGAGTTTGGAGTTCAAAGTACTCATAATACAAAAATTACAAATTTCTATATCTGAAGAAATAATTGCTGGTCCCCTCGAATAAGGAATTGCGAACCGTGGTCTAACTTTATGAACGTTTCAAACTGATACCCCACACGACCCATCCGGACCACTATTGACCCACCTCGGCCCCAAATCGTCCATTCCAGTGCCTTTTTCCACAATTCCCTGTCCTTTTCTCACAACCTTTCAGCGAAATTCAACCCATGGCCTCGAGACCCCTCCCATCGTGTCCTACAGCTCGAGACAGGGAAAACAAGGTGCTACACCCCATACCGCAAATGTCCATGAGTGGATTCCCCATTGGGACTATCATTGAACAAGTCATTGTTTACTGCGCCGGAATGGACTTCACGTGTCCACCCCAGACCGGCCTGAACTTTTCAGCGAAATTCAACCCATGGCCACGAGAGCCCTCCCAGCTGGTCCATGAGTGAAAGTTTGTCAGTTACTTGCCGAAGGGCGGTGGTTCTCTCCGGGTTCTCCGGCTTCCTCCACCAACCAAACTGACTGTCACCATATGAGTGAAACAAACTTGAGTGTGACATTAAGCCAAATCCCCCCCCCCCCCCCATCGTGTTCTACAGCCCAAGTCAGAAAAAACAAGGTGCCACACCCCATAGTAAAATTCAAAAGTAAAAAAATGACCACCCTAATACTCCTACCCCAAACATGCATTCCCCGGAGGTCACTGGGTCTTATACAGGGGCAGGTAACTCCTGCTGAACCGTCACGTGACCGGAAGTGACCTCTGCCCTTTTGACCCGGATGTGGCCTTTGACCCGGATGTGACGTCATCCGTGACGTCATAGTGACGTCAACAGCCACGTCACGCCACCATATCAGGGGCAGATATCTCTGGGCGCGCGAAGATTCCCGGAGATTACCGGAGATGACCGGACATTGCGAGATGACCGGAGATTTCCGAAGATGATCGGACAGTACCGAAGATTGCAGGGTCACCTGACTGGAAGTGACGTCATCTGTGACGTCAGCCTCACTTTCAGTCTCATTTTTACGACAGAATTAACTTTTCTATACTACCAAAAGGGGGAAATAAAATGTGGAATACACAATATGCTTGTTGCTGCTGACCTTGTTGCTGACTCACTGCGGTCTAAATAACTCATTCACTCACTTACTCGTGCCTCGAACACTCGTACATCACTCTCTCGATCGTTCTTCACTAAATCACTCACTAACACATTCACACGTTCTTCACTCACGCACCCACCCTGTACCCGGTACTCTACAGGGAGGAGGTAACTCTGTCAGGCTAGACAGACCTATAATTCACTGCCCACTACACCCTTAGCGCATGCCTTAGTTCAGGTGCCTCGTTGGGTGTCCCTATCGTTCTCGGTGGAGCGTTCCACCTTCGGTTGCGCATGCGCAGTCCACGCCCCTTGGACAGAGTCACAATTTTAGTCTACATCCTAAGACCTCGCCAACCTACGCGACCCTTTGGGACGCAGGACGGTCCATCTATCGCGCTTTCTCTATTACTGATGAGCAACTTGCATGGCCCTGGACGGCTCATGTATCGCCCAAACACGCCCCTGGGTGTAAATTGTGCCATTACTCACAGCATGTGCAGGAAAGTCCGTTTTCCCATTTTTCTTCCGGGGTTTTCCGAATTCTAGATTTGCATCCACCTGCCAGTCACCTGACCCGCGGTCAACGGTCCAATGTTCGAAGTCAGTCCACCCCATGTTTCCCCCATGAGCGATTTTCCCCCCCTTTTTTCCGGAATCCTATTTCAATATCCACTCGCCAGTCGATTGCCCGGAAGTTATCTCTCCCAGTTGGCATGAATACACTCCATGGTCAAAGGTCATCTGTCATATAATCCACTCCATTTCCACCTTTTACGGAATGACTACATCCCAAAATTTCGACTTTATATACTACTAAGGTGTCAAGTATTTCTCGAGAAAAATAATACGGTGGTCCTACACCAAGAAATTTGAACGCGATTTGAATGGTTGTTTATAATCCCAAGAACAGTTACAGTCCAACATTTAATGTTTCCGCTCGGGATAGCTCAAATCTATATACAAATATCCACCCAAGACCCTGTAACAGTGCTCAACAATTTGTACCGGGCAATTCTTGGTGGGTACCTGGTGACATTCGGGACCGCCGAGCGGAAATCTACCATCGGAGATCACCGAGAAGTTGCGAATGTACCTAGTGAATGTTGGACCTGATGCCTATTTCATTCAGGTGATTTAATTTCCTCTCACTCGGTGTACAGAAAAAAATAATTCGGCTTTTTAATTGACTGACTAAAAATAAATCATCGACACATACGGTACTTACATAATAAAATTCTGTGTCCTTCTAGGTTGTCATTAACTTCTGAATTATCTAGACGCTCCACATACCAGCAAATTTATAACAATGAGTTTCTGTATTGAGAAGACAAAAGTAGCTCTAATGTTGTCCTAAACATTAACGGTTGAAAAACATTGGCACTTGTTTCACCTTTATAAGAATGAAAAGCTAAAAATACAAACACTGATTGTAAGTGCTTTATATTGGGATCAATATTTAGTAAATTAATAGGGTCTATAGAAATGAAGACCTGCTAACATATCCGAAACATTATCCACTATAAAATGGTTGCATTTCCAGTAAATGACCACATTTAAAGAAATTGAATAATATTCATATTAATGTTGATTGGTAAAGTATGAACCCGCTACATATTTGAAGAATACAAGCTTATATCACTGAAACTATACGCGGCATATGCTTCACACCGCAGTACCCAAGTGGAGTATGAAGGCAAAATTGAGAATCAGATGATAAGAGGGACTCCCGCTATTCCAAGGATTCAATGCTTTTGACCTACTGTGTATCAATGCCCGCCGGCTCTGTTCCCACTTGCGCTACTATAAACAATACAATGTGATAGAAAGCACTTATTTTCTGAATGGATTTGTTGTTGGTTGTTTGTTTTTTTGTTGTTTTTTTTTTAACAAATTTTTGAACGAATGAGTTGGCCTACTTAAGCATGAAAATACTAATCTTACGAAAATGGAGATTCGGCGCTCCTCCATTAAGTTTTAGTCTTCGCACAAATGAGCAATGAAGGAATGATAAATCAGTAGACGGACTGTTGTATTCAGATATATACCGATACGTTTAATTGTCTTGGGGCCTTTCTACAAAAGTTAGATAAATGGGTATCAACGTTTAGTTGATTATCTATTGTAACTCCTAATAATTTTATCTCATTTTCACAGCTAATTGCGAAGTTTCCAATTTGAAAGACGATATCCTCGCTTTTAGTCTTTTTACCAACACCAATGACCTGGATTTTCTCCGGATTTACTTTCTTTAACCAAATTATTAGCTTTTAATTATCTTGTTCTAGTGGTTTTGTAACTGTTTCCAGGTTTGAAGTTGAGAATAATAGCATACTGTCATCTGCATAAAATTCTGTTAAGTAAAAGATGTCATTTATAGAACAATGTTGAGGCGCTCCATATGCCCAAACATGGAGGCTTGTGGGCACCTGTTTTAAGGTTTCCTGAATAGTAAACATCGATCAAATTCAGTGATAACTGGCATATTACACACTTACAGTTATAATATAAATTTAGGTAAGTGCATTTCTTCGAAAAGCAGAGTGATACAAAGCCTATGTACGACATCACTGCCAGTTATATTTAGGTAACCCTAATTCTCCATATAAAAGAATAGGGAGATATGCGCATGCAACGACCACGAAACAGGCACCCCGGCCTACTGCTTGCTGTTCACCACTATTGTTATTTCGATAATGGGGGTTGGCAATTTTTATGACACACTTCGGGTTTATTATTAGAGAATTGTAGAGCTTAATTCAGTATCCATTAGGAAAATAATTCACTTATATAGGCCTACTTACTATACGGATAATAAAATTGTTGTCTAAAACGGTTGAATGTGAAACACTGTGGAATGCTTTCTAAACCAACAATCACTACAAAAGTGTCTAAGAAATGTATTTAAGTAGGATAAACACCTACCTTGTGAGCCCCAGATCAAATAATTCAAACTGACGCTTGGCCTCTCTTAACATAACCACCTAACCACCATGGAGGTATAGTACAGTCATTGTAGACTATATTAATGCACCGTCTTGTCATTGTATAGATAGGTTTATAGGTACATTGAAAACTGATCGTGATTTCGATCAGCTAATAATACAATATCGTCCCCAATAGCTGTCAGCTAATAATAGATCTTTCATGTTAGTCGACTTATGGCACTTATCAAATTAACGAAGAACGCTAGAACATCTGACAGCTATCAGCCAAAGGCTTCCATAGGAATCTCTGTTCTATCCCATAGAAACAAAGAAACCTTTTGTTCCACAGTGCCTGATCAGGGTATCTATAGCTGTGTTCTGTTGATAGGCACACCACTTGCGTTGCTAAGGTGAGCACGCGACACTTTTAAAGAAGTACCAAAACCCAAATGACAAATAATACCTTAAGGGGGATATACCCGAAAATCTGATTAATCAAATTTTCCTACCCCTTGTTAGTCTTTTGGTGATTTATTCTCAATGGCTCCGAGTATGGTCATACAAATTCACCCACGTGCCAATGTAGACACTGGGAAGATATTGAAAGAAGAAATATGAAAATATTAATTTCAAATTTACATTTACTTGGTATGCGATTTTAGTCAATGGGACTGTCAATTGGGCTTAAGCCAGTTAAGTATAAAAAATCCCAAATGCAGAGGCAAATTCATGCATGCATCCACAAGTGTCAAACAATACAACCGGAGTGATATTAGCCCAATATAAAGTCAAATTCACCTGAAAAATACAGGAACATGAAAAGATAAATTAAGGTAGGTAGTACACGGGGAAAATAGTGGTCCAGTAATATTGTTTGACTCTTGTAGATCAATTTAACGCTGCGTTTGTGGTTCTTATACTTACCTAGGTCAAGACCGACTGAAAGTCCCATTGACTAAAATTACGTACAAAACAGATGTAAATATGTTTTTGTTTTTCATATTTCTTCTTTCAATATCATCCCCGAGTCTAGATGGAGATGTGGGTGATTTTCATGACCACACTCCAATCCATTGGGAACAAGTCGACAAAGACCGACAATGGGTGGGTTTACTAATCAGATTTTCGTGTATAAATCTCCCTTAACCCTATATCTGGCCTGGAGAGAGGCACTTTCCGCGCAAATTAATCAATTAAAGAAATTTCTAAAAGTACGATCCTGAAACGAAGTTTTATTATTTGACGCATCTGTTCTTATTACTGACTAATTATTGGTAGCAAGTGTTCAAAGGACATACACCGGGAAAGTAGCGAAACTTGCGCGTTTTGAGGTTTTTTGAAATAAATTAATTTAAGCAAAATCCTGAATGTAAACTCGTCAATGTTATTGTCAGAGATGGGAATAGATGATATCAGTGTTATATTCCAAATATCAATTCCTCATTAATTCGGTCGTAATAATATCAGATATTGATATACTTAAATGTGGCTGTTGACACTAACCTGATAACTACCTCCCTAAGAAAGAGGTAAAATATGTCGTTTTTGCTTAATAACTTTTGCTTAATCCATCATCATGCTCTCCGGTGTAAAATCTTCAGGTGACGTAGCTTAACGTAACAGTAATTTTCCAACGGAAGTAGTTATTGCCGATTATTCAACAGTCGACAAAATAAGTCCAATGGATATAAATTAGATACACGACAATTTTTTTTTTTTAATACCATCCGATGCAAATATATATATTTACATTATCGCCTGAGGCGGATTTTTCTTGACTTTACTTAAACAAAACTACATGTACGATGTTTACGTCCATTTTAACAAGGTAGTTATCCGCCTAACCTGTTAAACGCCTTGTAATCATTGATAGTATATTAAATAACCCTCCTACTTAGGTCGATGTTATGCATTACCAGTGTTGAAGGCATGCTGTTCACTATTGTGTAACTCCAGAAACAAATCAGCTAGAAGTGTGTAACATTGAATTAGAATAGCTAGACGACACTGGCACTCGTCAAACCACCTACACCACTATACTCTTGCACATCCTTTATACACGAAAGACGAGATGTGGAGTCTGCAGGCGGAGGATCGCGGTTGAGACTAATTATGTACGTAGGCTGAATAATTGAATTCCAGCATCAGCTTATCTCTCGTGATACATCACTCGATTTATGTTCTGAGTTTGCACGAACATGACACTTGAGCATCTACGTCACATCATGTGTTGTATAAGCAGGGAAGCGGTATCATCCCTAGTCACGGTTCGTCTGACAAAGCCGAGCCATGACAGAAGATGAATTCGACAGGACGAAGATCAATCGTTTTATTTCATGTATTAGGCTTTCCGAATAGCATTTCAAAATGGTTTAGTTTCCACGGGGGTCAATCACTAGTTCGGCATATAACGCGACACGTCGTCCCTTACTCACTATGACATTAATTTTATTAACAATATAGGCTTGTTTTCCTGAACGCCCACACGGTTTGCTAGACAGGTGTACTAAAAGGGCATATTGTTATGTCATCAAAATACCTAGAGGAACTACTGCTTTTGCCGAACTTCGATATTAAAGACTTCGTGTACATAAAACTAATAAAATTTATGTATTTTTATCCAGCGCTCATTCCACACGTGTAGCATGTAAAACATTCCCTGGCAGCTTTGTGAAACTGATCCGCTTTCTATCAGGCGCCGTCTACTTCACCGGCTCTCTAGGACATGCAACCTGTCGGTTTTCCAAAGAAACTAGCGTTAGACAAGTGTAGCCGAGTGTCAAAGAGGAATTACAGAGGAATATATGTGTGGTCCTTTTTCAAAGCCGACGCAGGGAGCAGCGTGTATGTAGTCGCGTGTCCAAGATGGATTAGTGTGGAATATCCCTGTAGTCGAGTGGCAAAGCAGGTGTTAGGGAGGGGTGTACCTCTAGTCGAGTTTCAAAGCGAGTCTAGGGAGGAATGTACGTGCAGTCGATTGTCAAAGCTGCGTTAGGGACGAATGTATGTGTACTTCAGTTACAATGTTGTGTTAGGGAGCAATGTATGTGCTGTCAATTGTCAAAGTCGGGCTAGGACTTAGGGTTAGGTAAGCTTCTTGACTATCAAGTTCATTGTCATTTCAACAATCTAAATTATATGATAATCAGATTAACACGATTAGGAGGATGCTTGTGTACTATAGTGCCAATTCGAGATTAGGGAGCCATGTAAGTGTAGTCGAATGTCAACGCGGGTTTAGGAGGCATGTATATGTAGACCCGCGTCAAACGGGGTTGGGGAGACATGTACGTGTATTCGAGTGTCAAAGCCGCGTTGAGGAGGAATGTGTGCGTAGTCGAGCGTCCAAGCGCGGTTAGAGAGTAATGCACGCGGAGTCGATTGTCGTAGCCGGGTTAGGGGCGAATAGTCGAGTGAATATATATGCAATCGAGTGTCAATACGGGGGCTAGTGAGGAATGCACGTGTATTCCAGTGTCAAAGCCGCGCTGCGGAGGAATATATGTGTAGTCGAGTTCCCAAGCGAGATTTGGGCGAAATATACGTGTAGTCGAGGGTTAAAATCGGGTTAGAGGGAGCGTATGTGTACTTCAATGTCAAAGCGAGATTATGGAGGAATATACCTGTAGTCGAGTGACAAAGTGGTATGTGTAACCGAGTGTGAACAAACTCCATGAGTTCAAAAGAACTGTAAGCTACACTCATCTGAACAGCAAGAAAAGTTTCGATCAAACCATGATCAGGCGATGTAGAATCGGCCATACACGACTAACTCACGAACATTAAAGAGCCAGTCCCTAGGTGTACCCCATGCCACGAAGATCTCACAGTGAAACATGTTCTTTTCGACTGCATAGATTTTAAAATTGTAAGAGATTCTTTTTATCCAGCGACTACTTTGGAAGATCTTTTTAGTCGGGTAAGAGGGGACTGTGTCTTGGGTTATTTGAGAGAAATCGTTTTTCTAAATAAGTTTTAATGTGTGTATGTTTTAATGTGTTGGATTACTAAGTTATTGACTTGAGTACTTAGAATTTTGTTTGGCTGTCGCTATATAGCTGAAATATTGCTGAGTGTCAAAGCGGTGTTACAGACGAACGTGTGTGTAGTCTACTCTCAAAGCCGGGTTCGGGAAAAGTATATATGTAGGGCTAGGTAGGAATAATTCATTATTTTTAGCTATTTTAGTGATTTCAGATGTGATCAGATTACAGGCGGCACTTATTGCTCCAAACAGAAGGGTGATGATTTTACAAACCACTGGTGAAAACCGGCAGTGTTTGGAAAGCCGCTGGAGAAACCTGCCGTGAAACGGTTGTGTTTGTTACAAAGTCACTGAAGAAAACAGTTCCATATACAAGAAAATCACAGAAGAAGACCGCTTCAAATAGAGGGATGACAACTTTTCCAAAGCCGCTAGAGAAAGCCGTTGTCCAAAGGTTGTGTATTTGGAAAGCCACTGAAGAATCTCGCTACCAGACGACGCCGGAGAAGGCCACTCCAAGTAGAAGCGCGAGGACTTCTACAAAGCCGCTAGATAAAACCGCTGTCAAAAGGATATATTGGAGTGCTATGCAAGAGGGTTGAAAATTTGACGTCTGGCGACTAAAAAACAACCATATGACATTACAGGAAAGCTTCCCTCGGCGCCTCACATTCAGAGAAGAGAATACGGTGGATTCTCGGAGGTAGTCTTGGTATGTTTTACAAAGCCGCTGAAGAAAACCAAAAAGAAGCGTGACGAATTTTATGAAGCCGCTGGAGAAAACCACTTTTCAGAAGGTTGTGTGTCTTATAATGCCGCGAAGAAGACTGCTCCAAATAGACGATTGAGGACCTTACAAAGTTGTTGGAAAAAATCACTCTCCAAAGGCAGTGCATTTGGAAAGCCGATGGAGAAAACCACTGTCCAGATGCAGTGTATTTTTTGAAAGCCCGGGGGGGGGGGAGGGGTATATCTCTTTCCAAAGGCAGTTTGACAGCATTTCATGACCTCTGTGGGTGGTAACCTCATCTCCTCTTCCAAGCCTCGCTTGACTTTCACAATGGAATTGTGCCTCGTATCTTTCTTTATCTCAAGCGGAAACGGGTTTTACTGTTCATAGAGCACTATGGCCGTTTATTCTTATTTGGGGGCGTTTGTTGATGTCATATTCACAATACTAGACGAATCCACAGAGGGATTTGTTTTGACACTCAATATCAGTGTCAGTCTGAGATCTAGGGAAGACTGGCCAGCAATAATTCAAACTAGCGAAAACTCAAATCTCGAAGCGAATTGGCGGAAACAGCTGGCTGTCCAAGCCTGTTGATAGGTTCTTTGCATGCAGAGGAAACTTCTCGAACTATTATATATGTAGTGATGAAGCGATCAAGCCAGTGTATCGATTTCACACCTGTAAATATAGTATCAAGTGCCGTATAGTTATTTTATTTACAGGTTAAAAATCGGTATGAATGTAGATATATTGAAATGGAGGCGATAATTAATCCAGGACCAGGGTCTGTCTAGGAATGTAAGCCATTAAGCGGTGTAATCAATGATTTCGTGAAAGTTGATTAATTGGGAAGGTTTTTTCAATCAGAAAGTCACATGATTATATAATTTATACACCCACATACAGATAATGGTATGAAAGGTATATTTATATTTGACAGTTATTGGAACTGACAACTTTCTGACCTTTTGTGAGACTCAGACAAATAGTTGTTTTTTTTCTAAAACGCAATATCGCACATTAATTAATTTTGATATATTGCCATTTTTACGTTATGTCATGTATTTATATTATCAAATACATAAAGAGCCATACTAATATTTTCTGCTTTGATAAGCATATTTAAAAATATATCCATCATAAAACCTGTATATGTCTTTCTTCATATTATGAAAAGCTATTTACCATTTACACAGACATAAAAACAAGAAGGCGGAAATCCAATGTTAATTGTTTTTACCCGTATAATAACAAATAACATAACCACATTGGCATTCTCCGTAGTCTACTTTACCTCGATTCCGCATATATGGCCAGAGGCGGTGCAACTAAATATAGAATAAACAATACAACTTATAATTAATGAACACGCGATTAGTCTAGGCGCGCAAAACTGGAACGTTTTTTTAGAAATGACACAGCAGTATCTCAGTGTTGGGATGCCCCAATCATGAAACCCAGTCAAATCAAATCTAGACAGAGAAATGCCCTGATTGATTGAAATTGCAGTTTAAGGGCCGCTTCCCGTACGGATTTCGCTGCCCATCAACTCAACGTTTTATTTTAATTGCACGTTACATTTCTTAGTTTGTTAAAGATGTTTACAAGCGCTGTATTATCAAATAAACAAATAAGTAAATAAATAAATAAATAAATAAATAAATAAATAAATAAATAAATAAATAAATAAATAAATAAATAATAATAAATGGGCGGATGGAGATATAAATAGAATAAAAGAATTGTCTATGTACAGGTTCATCGGTTGGTTTTTGATTAGGTTATATTGGCAAGTATGTGTTCATTGTTCATTGTACATTGTAGTCGCGTGGGTGATTCCTTTGTCTTTGTACCCCTCTGTACACACAAAGCCGTCCAGAAAAAACTGGGAGAACCATAGGCGGGTTATTCCAGAAATCTGAAATGCCCGGGCCTGTATGTCCCTTTTATGGGTAGAGTGCTTGGCAACCTTAATTTCTTGGAATTGTTTTGTATCTTGATATCTATAGCCCATTTAGTTGTCGATATCCGATCAGTCTGAATATTGTTGTGACAGCCAACGTTATCTATACAAAGATACAATGTATATATATATAGTGAGCTCCATATTAATTTGTGGCATACCTAATTAAATTGTTAACTTCTGTAGAGATTTGGCTTGGAAGTTTCGACTATCGATCTCACGAGAAATGAAGCCATAGGTGTTTCTGATTGGCTGAGGCTTTGCTCTGCTATAGGCATTAGCTGGTCCACGTACGGATACGACTTTCCATGCAACTACTCCAATAACAATAAACGGAACGCCAAAAATCTACTATATATTTTTAAGATGTATGTAGATCTTTCGACAGCGATTGTCAGGGGTTAAATTTTGTTTTTGATGAGGGGGGGGGGGGGCGGTTTCTAAATATAGGAATCCTCAATAATCTGGAGGGTCCCTTGAAATAGAGGGTCCCCTAAAATATAAGGACCCTCCATCATTTTGAAGAGCCCCTAAACATTTTTTTTGACTTGTAGTGATAT
This sequence comes from Hanleya hanleyi, assembly GCA_036873755.1. NCBI lineage: Eukaryota > Metazoa > Mollusca > Polyplacophora > Lepidopleurida > Hanleyidae > Hanleya > Hanleya hanleyi. Next base: position 15,472 of record JAVTVY010010609.1, on the reverse strand, counting down.
GCATATGTGAAAGAAGTGATATCAATATAGGCTGACACGCCAATAACTAAGACAAATTGTATACACTTTCGCGGAAAATATTTCCAGCACAAAGATCCAGTGCTTACATTAGATGGAACTGAGATCACAGTAGTAAAAGAGGTCAAATTCTTAGGAATATTGTTTGACCACCGACTAACGTTCAAATCACATATAAATTGCTTGAAAATCAAGTGCACAAAAGCGCTTGATTTGTTGAAGTTAGTTGCCAGCTATACGTGGAGAAATCAGCAAACGCTTCTCCATTTATATCAATCACTTGTTTGTTCTAAACTTGATTATGGTTATATTGTTTACAACGGTGCAAGCAAGTCAAACTTGGCAAAACTAGATCCTATTCTCCATCATGGACTAAGACTTTGCCTCGGAGCGTTCAGAACATCCCCTAAGGAAAGCTTATATGTCGAAGCAGATGAAATTCCTTTAGAACTTCGAAGAATTCACTGCAATATATCATAAAATTGCGTTCAAATCAATTAAATCCTGCATATAACTGTGTTTTCAAACCTAAGTACGTTGATTTCTATTCAAAGAAACCCTCCGATATTCCACCACTTGGCATTCGTATGAAACCACACATTGTAGCAGCTGGTAGTAAGCTTAATTAAAGTTTACCCAACAAGCTCTTGCCAACTCCACCATGGCAGTTAATCAAACTGGAAAAAGATATTACATTTGACGAAATATGAAAAGGCAGACACGAGCCAGCTCGTGTTTACACAAGAATTTGGTATACTAAGAGAGAAATACAGATCGCATCAGGCTATTTATACGGATGGTTCTAAAGATGGTGAGAGAGTAGCATGTGCTACTATCTTTAGTTCCAAAACTAAAACCTATCGACTATCAGGTAAAAGTTCGATAGTCACTGCAGAAGCAAAAGCTCTATTGTCAGCTTTAGAAGGTATTGGGTCCGCTAAAAGGAAGAAATATGTCATATTCTCAGATTCACTGTCATGCCTTCAAGCGATTGAAAGTGGAAATTCAATTCATCCCACCATCTTGAATATTCTGCAATTATATTAGTAGTAATATATCGGCCAATTCCCCCGCACTGACCTTTGACCTCTGAATGCAACATCCGGGTTCCTCGGTGACGTCACTTCCGATTCCAGTCACATGACCGGAAGAGAGCTTTGACCCCTGCGCATGCGCGCAATACGGATATTAAAAATGGTGCGCAGGGTTCAAAGGTCACTTCCGGTTACGTGACCAAAACCGGAAGTGACTTTACAGAGGACCCGGATGTTACTCTCAGAGATCAAAGCTCAATGCGGGGGAATTTTCCATTATCGGATATTAATAATGGTGCACGCAGGCGTCAAACATCACTTCCGGTCACTTGACCGGAACCGGAAAAGATGCATCATGGGATAGAGTGCACTCAGAGGTCAAAGGTCAATACGGGGGAATTTGCTGTTATGAGCAGCCGGATATTAATAATGGTGCGCTGGGGTCAATATGTATCGCACGTCATTCTCCGTGAATCAGTTTTGTCTAGGCGCTGCTCGTGTGACGTCACAAAGTTCATATGCAAATTCAAAGAGTCAGTACGACCGAATAAGCTCTTTAAAAGGGGTCAGGAGACGTCTACGGGGGCCCTTTAGCCACGAAAAGGATACATGAATACATGGAAAGTAAGACTTATAGTAATAAAGATAACCTATAGGTGTTGTACGATGTTATTATTACGAGTCCATGATCAGTGCGAGCACAGGGTCAAGCGTGTCGTGTCCAGTATTTCTCCGCAAAAAATAAACAAGCAAAATGGCGGCGTTTGCTGTGGGAAATCCCCTTTTGGCATCGATCGTGCTGCCATTTGGAGGCAAGGAAGACAACTCTGACTAGGCGAAACCACTGTGGGGCGAATTCCGGTTGATCTCCCATGATTCGAACATTTGCGAATATGCCCAATGGGGAATCCACACATGGACTTTTGCGGATTGAATTGTGGCTTCTTGAATTTTTTCGTCTCACCACGTAGAACACGATGATAGGGGTCGCGAAGACACTGGTTGAAATTTGTTGGAAAGTTTGCATTGCGCATGCGTGATAAATAAACAAGCCCGTGGGAGACGTTTTGGTGTCTAGGTGAGCCCATAGTGGTCCGATTCTGTCGAGTGAGGTATCAGTGTGAAGCACTTGTGAGGGAGCATCCGACTGGATGGGTGTGACGTGGAACTGGCGTCATTCCGCATATGCGAAGTAAAAAAGGGACAAAGGAATGGACGTTTTGGGGTCGAAGTGGGCCACTATTGGTCCAAATAGGTTTTGGGAGGTGTCAACGTGAAGCGCTCATCCAGGGCGATCAAGTCATGGGTATGTGCATGTAAAACTAGAACTCGTGGACTTCGAAAGGCTGCCGTTACCTGTGTGATTTTATGGTTTTGATGTTTGGCTGTGATCTTTAGAGAGTTTTTCCTATTTCCCAAAATTGGATCATGACGTGTATAGATTGTGTTATGTGTAATGCTTTAGTTACCTTTGACAGTCATAACAGGATGAAATGAACGAAGTACAATAATTTGATGATTTATTCCATTAATTATTTTGGAAAATTTTAATGAAAACCAGAGCGTCTGAAGTCTCCCGACGTTGAAACTAATTATTTGGCTTGGAACCTTAACATTCAGTACCCAGGATGAAAAGCATTCTCGAGTGATATCCTGTGGCAAGTTATCCACATACAAAATTTGCAAAGAATCCGTTCAGGTTTTTTAAAGTTTATATCGTCCAGAAGTAACTATTTTTTTAACTTGTCTTCCTGGTACTTCAGCTTGTCACCCCTACCGAAACTTTTTTTTCACCATACTGTCATGTATTCCAACTAGTTTCTTCATTTTTTCAGGCATTGTAGAATTTGTATGTTTTTTGTTGTTGTTTTTTCTCGATCGGGAGACGTTGATGACACTGACAGATTTATCTCCTTCCTCTAGCTCTGCATTGCCAAGATCAATGTCCTCACTCCACGATGTTGACCATCATCCTAACGCATGGCCCGATCATACATAGAAACTTATGCTCATAGCCATGCAGTAATGGATGATATCTGAGTATATTAGGGCATTTCCCAATTGGTCTCCTCCGATTGATCCCATGAGATCCGAAATCGGCGCAATCACATTCATAAAACGAGGACACACCTCCAGAAAGCCATCGACTGAAATGATCCCTTGGTGGGCCTCGAAATGCCCCTATCACAAAATAAAAAGCATATCATTTTCCTGTGATCTGTCACCGATGTTATTAATTTAAAATAGGTAAGGTCGTTAGTAATATAATTTTTCTTAAGAAAAACAAAGAAGCATGCTCCATTAGAGTGAGAACTAACATAGCTGATTCGCACAACTTCGTTTTGGTCTCGCATAGAATCCTCCAGTCTTGCGCCTCTGCACTCAAATGAGACTGATATGTCTGATGTCTGAGATGCCCAGGTCAAACTATTTAAATACAGATAATTTCAATGGCTCGTTTAAATGCGGTGGGCATGTGACTTGCTGCTTCAGGAACAACTTTCGAAGAAAATTATGTCCCTCCAGAAATATGTCCTTTGCAGCTGAGAGGTGGCACCGTGTGAAATACATGCCGAATCATAGCGATAAGCTAAGGGTAGTGTTAAGTGAAACGCCCTTAGCAAGCTAAGATGGATGTTGACTCAGTGGGCTCATTTCTCTCAACAGACTGTTCCACTATTAGGGAGTTCAGTGTAATATGTCAATAAACATGACAAAATGTTCAATTATGAGATTAAATTTGTTGGAATAATATTTTCTTAGATATAATAACGGCAGGGGGGGGGGGGGGGTTTAGGCACTTTTTCATCTAGGTAACTCAGATTTTTTGAGAAATTTTTAACTTGAGATTTGCCCCAAACAATTGAGCTTTTTATCGATGGGAAAATGCGCGCCAAACACGCGCAAAAAAAATTGTGTTATATTGGATAAATATTGAATTCTCCAAGAGATAAGTCGAGTTCCCAAACGAAAATGTTGAATTGTCGTGACAAATAATCAAGCAAGATAATTGTTGTTGTTGTTGCCTTCACTCGATCAACTCGCGAGTGCTACGTTAGCGTGTCTGGAGCAAGTCAAAATCGGCACGGGCAACGCAACGTTCATGTTCGTGTATTATCTGGCCCCGCGTTGGCAAGCACGATTATTTTCCAATTAAAATACTCAGTGACCAAGTTTTATTCAGCTTGTATTCTCCGCAATAAAACGTAGCAAACACTCGGCTTGTTATGGATTAGTTATCGAATTGATGTTGCCAGGCATGAACAGTCGATAGAAATATAAGCTGATCGCGCCAGATCGTGCCAGTCAATCTAGCGAACTTCATTTTATTTATCCATTAGCTTTGCCTTTCAAGCAAGGTACTTTATTTGCTAATCACAGCGCCCTCAACGAGCAGATCAATTACATAAAGGGAGATCACTTCCAAGCAGCTCTCGTAAAAGTCTCACGAGAGCCCATTTATCAGTATGCGCAAAGACGTTTCCGCGCAAGTTCTGCCTTTTTTTGCAAACCGGAAGTTTAGAATTTTAGATGAACAATTTTGGCTTGAAAGACAGACTTCCCTTCATCTGAGACAGCCCAAATTGTTACGAATTTCCAGATCAATATCTTCTCCACATTTGGTCCTGTGACCGTAAGTCCCAACTCTGCTTTGTTTTTTCACAATCTTGCGGACAAGGCAATTTTCCCCCCCATGAGACCAAACTGATGCAATAAGGCTGCCGCGAGCAATAAGGCTGCACGCTTCGCGGCAGCCTTAATTAGGATTGGGTTTGAACATATAAAATCCGGAAACACGGACTTTATCCTCAAAATAGGGAAAACCCTTATCAACCAGGTCTGGAGGGGCTAATATCGGTCTCCAGCGGATCGGGGCCTGCCGAGAGAGGAAGGATGGGTTACTGGGTGTGTGTAAATTTGAGATTGGGTTTGAACATATAAAAGCGGAACACGGACTTTATCCCTAAAATAGGGAAAACCCTTATCAACCAGGTCTGGAGGGGCTAATATCGGTCTCCAGCGGATCGGGGCCTGCCGTGAGAGGCAGGGTGGGTTAGTGGGTGTATGTAAATTTAGGATTGGGTTTGAACATATCAAAAGCAAAACACGGACTTTACACCTAAACCATGGGGAATCATCCAGGGAAGTGGGTATGGTGGCATCTGCAGGGTTGCATGTAAAATTAAGATTGGGTTTTGAACATATGAAAGCGGAACGCGGACTTTACCTTAAAATAGGGAAAACCCTTACCAACCAGGTCTAGAGGAGCTAATATCGCTTCCCAGCGGATCGGGGTCTGCCGAGAGAGGCAGAGTGGGTTAGTGTGTGTATGTAAAATTAGGATTGGGTGTGAGCATATAAAAGCGGAACACGGACTTTAACTCTAAAATAGAGGAAACCCCTTGAGGTCGAGTCACATCAGTGTCAAAGATCATATCCGGTTCAAAGGTCACTTTCGGTCACGTGACGGCCCAACAAGAGTGATCTCCCCCTACATATTGGTCTGTTAGGCCCTATCTTAACGCCATAACGCCTTATCCTAACGCCTTAACACACTAGCATACCAGTTTTTCTTTCTGTGAAAACCCCTGTTCTATTTATAGATCCCTCGGGAGTAGTAAAGAACGGGCAGTTTCGGAGGGGCAATGAAGGGCGTTACTGTCTATAAAAGCAAGCGCATTTAAAAAACGCGCACAGTCGACGTTCAACCATCAACATGGGTTATTCATGCTCTTGAGGTCGAACGTACGTTACCGTTACGATATGATGCGACACCAGAAGAATATACATGGGATTAAAGACTCTGATGAGTCCACGGAGGCGGATGCTGATACAGAGACTGCTGAGAGTCCATCGACTGATACCGAAACAGAGACTGCTGAGAGTCTATCTACTGATACGGAGAGCTTGACCTCAGATAGTCAACCTACATCCCAGGGAAGTGAGGCAGAACCTACATCCTGGGATCGTATTGTTCATGAACCTATTAATACCCATGCTGCAGCGATCGAAGACGCCGGACAGGATAACTTACAACAGGCAAAATGCGCCCCTGCATCAGGAAAACAGCCATGGCCATCAATGAACGGTATAGTCTGCTACCGTTTGAAATGAAAGGCGTCCCCACGCACAGGTCCATTATGAAGACCAAGAGTCACTTGGAAGAGGATATGGGATTACCACCCACCGAGGCCCTGCCAAATGCGATCAAAATGCGCAAACAACTGTTCCAGGATATGTTGCCTCAACGGTATCCTGGCCTGCCCGACGACTATTAGAACAAACGGATCAGAGCGAACATGGCCGAAGATTGAACTTTCTGAAATCGCGACTTCTGATTGGACAAGAGCATCCGAGAATACATCTAACTGGCAATAACGAATATGATGAATGCATCGCCAAATGGTGGCCTCTGGTTGGGCAAGAACCTTCTTGAATTGTAATAATACACAGCGCGGCTCCCCAGCTTGGGTATGATGTAACATTGGGGAGAATAAATTATATGAAAACTTGTGAACGAATTGATCTTTCTTTCTCTCATCTGTCTGCATCATGGCATCAAGGCGTTGGTGGGCGTTACGATAAGGTATTAAAATCATGGCGTCAAGGCGTTATGCTAGCGTGTTAAGGCGCAATGATAGGGCGTTAAGGAGTTGAGACCGGCGTTAAGGTGTAACGACGGGCGTCATTGCATTTCGATGAATTAGTGGCAATTTCATGGAATATCTAGAAAATCAGAGCTTCTGAGCTATTTCACCAGGGCGTTGACGCGTTAAGCTGGGCGCTGGCGGGCGTTACTGTCCATAAAAGCAAGCGTATCCTAAAGCCGTACATGGCCGAAGGTTGAACTTTCTCAAACGACGGCTTCTGATTGGACAAAAGCCATACAGCAAGGGAAGGAGAATCCACCTGGACCTAGGTGGAGCTTTTTTTTTTGCCCCATTCGTACCAATAGTGGACCCTAAAACATCCATGATTCTCTATGGTTTAGGTGTAAAGTCCATGTTCCGCTTTTTATATTTTTCTGGAGAAACTTTTACATGCAACCCTGCAGATGCCACCATACCCATTTCCTTGGATGATTCCCCATGGTTCAGGTGTAAAGTCCGTGTTCCGCTTTTCATATGTTCAAACCCAATCCTAAATTTACATACACCCACTAACCCATCCTGCCTCTCGCGGCAGGCCCCGATCCACTGGGAACCAATATTAGTCCTCTAGACCTGGTTGATAGTTGATCTGTCTATTTTAGGGGAAAAGTCCGTGTTCCGCTTTATATACGTTCAAACTCAATCCTAATTTTCCATACACCCACTATCTTACCCTGCCTCTCTCGGCAGGCCCTTATCCGCTGAGGACCGATATTAGCCCTTCTAGACCTGGTTGATAGGGGTTTTCCCTATTTTAGAGGTGAAGTCCGCGTTCCGCTTGTTGTATGTTCAAAACCGAATCCTAATTTACATGCAACCCTGCGGATGTCATCATACCCACTTCCCTGGATGATTCACCATGGTTTAGGTGTAAAGTCCGTGTTCAGCTTTTTATATGTTCAAACCCCATCCTAACTTTACATACACCCACTAACCCACCCTGGCACCCTCGACGGGCTCCGATCCGCTGGGGACCGATATTAGCCCTCTAGACCTCGTTGATAAGTCCGTGTTTCCAGATTTTATATGTTCAAACCCAATCCTAATTTTACATACACCCAGCCATGACTTGATCGCCCTGGATGAGCGCTTCACTTTGACACCTCCCACGACCCATTTCGACACTAAAAACGTTCATTCCCATGCTACTTTTTTTTACTGCGCATGCGCAGAATGACGTCAGTTCCACGTCACACCCATCCAGTCGGATGCTCCCTCACAAGTGCTTCACACTGATACCTCACTCGACCCAATCAGACAAATATGGGCTCACCTAGACTCCAAAACGTGTCCCAATGGCTTATCTATGTATCACGCATGCGCAATGCAAACTTTTCAACAAATTTCAACCAATGGCTTCGCGATCCCTATCATCGTGTTCTACGTGATGAGACGGAAAAAACAACAAGATGCCACACTCCATACCGCGAAATGTTCGAATCAGGGGAGATCACCCGGAATTCGCCCCACAGAGTTTTCGCCTAGTCAGAGTTGTCTTTCCTGCCTCCAGATGACAGCACGATCGATGCCAAAAGGGGATTTCGCACTGATCATAGACTGGTAATAATAACATCGTACAACACCAAGAGGTTATCTTTATTACTTTAAGTCTTGCTTCCCATGGATTCATGTATGTTTTTCCTGACTACAAGGTCCCCGTAGACGTCTCCTGACCCCTTTGAAAGAGCTAATTCGGTCGTATTGACCCTGGAAATTTGCATACGACCTTTGTGACGTCACACGAGCAGCACGTAGACAAAAACCGATTCACGGAGAATGACATGTGATACATAATATTGGCCCCTGCGCACCATTATTAATATCCGGCTGCTCATAACAGTAAATTCCCCCGCACTGACCTTTGACCTCTGAATGGGCATTCTCCCGTGACGCATCACTTCCGGTTTCGGTCACGTGACCGAAAGTGACCGTTGACCCCTGCGCGCACCATCATTAATATCGGGTAATGGCAAATTCCCCGCATTGACCTTTGACCGCAATATCCGGGTCCTCTGTGACGTCACTTCCGGTTCCGGTCACGTGACCGGAAGTGACCTTCGACCACGGCGCACCTTTTTTAATATCTGGTATTGTGCGCATGCGCAGGGGTCAAAGGTCACTTCCGGTCACGTGACCGGAACCGGAAGTGACGTCACAGAGGACTCGGATGTTGCACTCAGAGGTCGAAGGTCAATGCGGGGGAATTTGCTGTTATATTACTACTTAAATGACTAAATTTGATCAAATGATTGATATTGTGTTTTGTTGGGTACCTAGTCACGTTGACATCAAAGGTAATACAGAAGCTGATAAAATGGTTAAGGCAGGCCTAGAATACAGTGATTTCAGATCATCTATCTGTGCTTATGTGAGAAAGTTGTTTCAATCTTTGTGGGATGCTATGGATAATAACTGTTCAAAAAAACTGCAGGCTATACTCATCTGAACAGCCAGAAACGTGACCCCTCGCCCTATATACACCTATCACAGCTAGAGTTTCTGAGTTAGAGTTGTTGCAACTCTCTGATTGTACACGCTGTATAAACGTTCAGCCCTTAAAAATATGAACAAGAAGACTAATATCGTCTCAACATCTGAAAAATCTCACTGTTCATACTATTGGGGGGAGAGATCATCTTCTTCTGTCATCCAGTGTGACGAGGAGTCCACACAATATGTTTAGGCCGATCCACTAAATGATTCGAGTCCCTTACATCCATTTCCTCTCCCCAAGGACAAACAGTCTCCAACGTCGCGGGGTGGTCTGGAGGATCCAAGCAGTCTCAGGTAACTCACACCCCTCATTTTCTGCACACCTTTGACAACCTAGCGCATGACTTGAACAGTCTTCTCACTCTCAATACGCGCTCTGGAACAATCTGCTCCTACTCCTCAGTCTGTGCCTTACTTCTCTGCACTTCAACAGTCTGCACCATACGTCCATCAGACTTCTCATCTCCCTAACTTCCAACCGAACTCATCGTAACATAAGTAGGCCCATATCGTATAGTGGAGTTTACCCCACAGTCAGCTCACCTCCACGATCAATCTCCATCTGCACCATTGCCACAGAGCCTAGCAGCTAGGGTCATGCCAAAGGTGACATCTTTGAAACAATACGGACCCGCACAGGCGAGGCGCATGCCCAAAAGAGCGACACCGAAAACACCCCACCGAACTACCAGAAACAACAGCCCGCATTTCGCACAAGTCGAATTTCGCCTGATACGACAAAGCGTCTAGCTGATCCGTATTTGCCAAAACAAAATAAATTTTCGCTTAAACTCGAATAACGGCGATCTCACCTGCTAGGCCCTCTACACCTTACCAAACTCACTACAAAAAATCCACAACATCTTTATTATCAACGTATTGTGTTTTCCACTGGAGCTCCGCTGCAACTCAACGGGCAGAGAACGGGCCATTCCAACGTAAACTCATCAATTGCCAAAACACCACACAGTACAGCTCGGTCAGCAACATTCCTAGAATCGAACGTCTCGAACGACCCACGAAAACCAGACGCCTGTTCCAAAGTTTCCACTTCCTCCATCCAGAATTCCTGCTCAGCAAACAAATTAACAAAAGTCTGTCGTATATAGCCCACCGACCGAGACGGATCCCGGATCTAGATTATCACTCTCACGAAGTTGTACAAGGATACAGGCAAAAATCAAAGTCCATCAAGGACACATAAATCGAACGACCAAGTTTCAAATGAATGTCACAGATACGATGAATAATAGTCAGCACAGATAGACGAACAAGGCAAGACGCAATGGCTCTATCCTGAACTCAAAATGTCAGCAACATTGAAGAAAATTTCAGCACAATAAATCCAGAATTTCACATACAGTTAGACGACACGTTCACGGAAACACAATACAAAATTCCAAACGAAACTCAATGCTGGATTGATGGACACTTCAAAATTATAGTCCCATGCTATCATTGATAGTCCAAGGATAACTTGAGTGTTCCCTGAGATGATATTTAAATGATAACTAGGTGATCGATGGAATGAAAGTCTAATAAGAACAATAACTCAATGATCATTGAATAATCAGCTGTAAATAATGTTAATATTTTGTTAACAAGCTGTAAATAACTTAATGTCCAATTCACACTGTGTGACAACGTATCCCAGATTAGTGCGCTGTACGGTGGAGAGGCTTAGTTAAGTGGAATGTAGGAGCAACGTCATTTCTGCGCCTACATTCCAGTTAACCTAGCCTTTCCACCGTACATCGCACTAATCTGGAGTACGTTGTCACACAGTGATTCAAGTGTCGAACTGGCAAAACGTGAATAATTTATTTTTACTTGAAAACCATGAAGAACCTGGTGCGGTTTAGTGAGGATTGGCCCCGATGAGGTGCGGTTTAGAGTGCCAAAATGAAATATCGCGTACGAAAGAAATGTTTCAAAATATAAAATATATTCCCTTGACGCAAGGTCCGAGTAATTTCCAGGCCCTGGGTATTGGGAATTTTGAAAATCGTCTCTTTCGAGGTGAAACTTCATTGCCGTCCAGTGTGTCATTTGTCTATGTGTGTGTTTCGTCTTGAAATTGATCTTATGTAATGGTTTGATTTTGCATGTCGATGTAATTAGGCTTTTGCGCTATTCCTAATGCCGGCTTCGGCCGCAAGATGGCGCTAGCGCTCACTGCTCTGCGGTCTGTTCCGGTTAGGCTGTCTGCTAATGTAAATATGTGCAGTAGGGAAGGCGGGTATTGTATTTCGCGTCGTTTCGTCAGATTTCCTCACTGATGGAGACGTCCTTGTTAGTTTAGGTAAGTATAGTCATCAAGTCTTATTTTTACTCGTTTGTACAAGCATAATAAGAGCCGCTTTGTCAACAAATTGGGCAATCAAAGGTCATCGTTGTTGTTGTTATAAAACAATTGTTTGGGGACCAGTCAAAATTTATCCTGAGGGGGGGGGTGGAATTTGAGGGGGGGGGTGACACCAATAACTTCAAACTCTAGGAAGGAGGGTCATGTGTAACTAGGCTGTGTGTAGAGGGGGAGGCATCAGTAACTTGGAATTTGTTTTCAATCGATATAGGCTGACACCTTTAGACAGATGATAAATGGACAGCTATTCAGCAGCTAGGATTTCTTGAGCTTCTGTATGGATTTCATGTTTTTTCAGGTCCAAGAATCAGGGGACCCCCCCTCAAGATAAATTTTGAACGGCCCCTTAGTTATACTAGAGTTTTGCGTGTCATCGACTCCGGGATAAAGGATTACTGTACCGTACGATTGTGGAGGCATTATCACTGATAATATTGTCGAGGTTCTCCTGGCTTCAATCGGCTTTAATCATATTTAAATAAACAAATTGCTTATGGATAACAACTTCTAGTTTATTCAGGACGACGTTTCGATACAGGTACTAGTATCGTTCTCAAGTCAATGATAGGCTTTAATCATATTGAGATGATTTATTCTCTTGATAAATAATCGGGTCTCACTAGCTTGATGCTTCTCAGCCAATCTGCTCTCTTGTTCTCCTTGGGTACCCTATGAAGAGAGACGACCGTTCCATCATACACAATCGAGTCCATGACATTATCCCCTAACGACAGTTTCTCCAGCGACATTTTACCCACGACAGTATCCCCACACGACATTTTGCCCAGGCGACATTTTCCCCACCCTAATATTACGTGCTGCATGCGATCTGCCGACAATCGCAGTCGCGGTCATTTCCCCACCTTGATTTTCTTTTAAGTTTGCACTTAAAGTTATTTATTCGAATCGTAACTAAGGAAGATTATATGCCAATGAATGAAGAGGGATCAACAATTTCCACTGCATGAAAGCGGCAAAAATTTGATATTATTATTTGATCACTTCATCAACACTGTCGATATTTCCGATAGATACTAGACATTCGATTTTGAATTGAAAATACTTAATTCATAACGATTTAGACAGAACTGAACCTTCAAACAATACATTATCACAAAAAAATCAACTCAAAAGTATTGATTATTCACTTTATAGGCACAGAATATATATAGCCTTGCCGTAATATTAGGATGGGGAAAATGTAGTGTGGGGAAAATGTTGGTGGGGAAAATGTCGTTGAGGGATAATGTCGGTACCCCCTACAAAATCTGCTTCTCCCGGTTGCAACAGATAAAACAATATCTATGTCCTCCAACTTTGCCTCCCACCATTATGAAAATGATTGGCAGTAGAAGATAAGCACAAGTCAGCAGGCCTAATATTGGTCCCAGAGAATAAATTATGGAACTGAATCAGTCAAAATATTTTGTGTGTTATGGGACAGAACAGGAATATGCAGATATGTATATACATTTGTTTCAATGCAATTTGCGGAAGAAATACATGGTATAATAATTAGATAATTAAAAAAATTAAGTAGCTATTAGTGCAAAAACTAGTTCCTCGGTATTTATGAGAAGTTAGAAGCCATATGGCGCATTAATTTCCTGTTCAATGTGTCTTTTCACAATAAAATTATGAAACACTACCAGCAGTTCCAACTGAGCCGGATTGGGTGCTTGTTTATCACATTATAATCATACAGCAACATTAACAGCTACATGGTAGTCGGGTTAACTAATAATCCTATTATTTCTCACAGTACTTGATCAAACAAACTGGCCCCGGCTGATTGTTTTTAGTGGAGTGTGGTTTAATCAGGCTGAAGTGCCGGCCACCCACCATGTTTTATAACAACAACAACAACGATGACCTTTGATTGCCCAATCTGTTGACAAAGCGGCTCTTATTATGCTACTACAACCGAGTAATAATAAGACTTGATGACTATACTTATCTAATCTACCAAGGACGTCTCCATCAGTGAGAAAATCTGACGAAACGAGGCGAAATACAATACCCGCCTTCCCTCCTGCACATGTTTACATTAGCAGACAGCCTAACCGGAACAGACCACAGTGCAGTGGGCGCTAGCGCCACCTTGCGGCCGAAGCCGGCATCAGGAATAGTGCAAAAGCCGGATTGAATGCGACAGATAGTGAGCGTCATCAAGCTTTCCAACGACTTGGTAGAGACACCCCAGTCACATGTCGAGAGAGAAGCTTCTTTCTAGCAAGTACCAAACTGGATCTCCCAACCATGTGAGGTAATCCTTCTCGACAACGAGGTTTTCGCCGGATATTGCCCCTTGTTTGGCTGGTTCGAGCTCGTTCTTGAGCGACGTTCAATAGTTCTCTTAAAATAAGACTGGCTAGAAACCCTAACATTTCTTGGGCGGCGATAGACGGAGAGTTATGGCTGACTAGTATGCTTCCCAAACCTAATTCTGGAGGGTCCCTGGCTTTCAAAAACCTCGACAAGAAATCTCAGGTCTGCTTGAAGTTTAATGGGGATGGTTGCTCCAGAAGACCATGTAAATTCAACCACAACTGCAGCCATTGTGGTGGCACACATTCAGTGAAGACCTGCTTCAAGAAGAATAATTTTCGCTCCTCAAACACAGGAAAGCAACCCTCAAATGACAGGCAGTAAAACAGGTTTGCAGCTTCAGCGGCCATGCAACTTTTCCTATTGTGTATTTGACCCTTGTAAATTAGCTACTACTCCAATAAAGCTTGATCGTTTATGTTGTTGGTTAGAAGACTACCCCAAATTAGACGATAAGAGAATACTAGAATTGGGTTTTAAGGAAGGTTTCTCATTGCATTATACTGGTCCCCGCATTCCATCTGATGCTAAGAACTTAAAGTCTGTCAATTCAGCAGAGGACATAGCAGCCGAAAAAATTAGAAAGGAAGTAAAAATGGGTAGGATAATTGGGCCATTTGCTCATAGGCCTATACCAACACTTAGAGTGTCCCCTATCGGGCTAGTTCCGAAAAAAGCACCTGGCGAGTATAGATTGATTCACCATCTGTCATACCCAAAGAATACTGGAACATCAGTTAATGATCACATCCCCTCTTCTCTGTGTTCTGTCTCTTACTCCAAGGTTGAGGACGCCGTGGCAATTATACAGAGACTAGGAAAGGGGGCCCTAATGGCCAAAGCGGATATTAAGTCTGCCTTCCGCTTATTGCCCGTTCACCCTCGTGATTTTGACCTGTTGGGATTTAAATTCCAGAATTCTTTCTTCATCGACACCGTCCTTCCTATGGGATGTTCCATTTCCTGTGCTACTTTTGAGCGATTTAGCACATTTCTTGAATGGTGCGTAAGAAAAAAGACAGGCTGTGACACAATGAAGCATTATCTTGACGATTTCTTTTTCGCTAGTGCTGCAGGATCTCCCGTATGTAACTATCTAGTTCGTACATTTGGAGAAATTTGTGATGATATTGGGGTACCTTTAGCCGACGATAAGAACGTGGGTCCCTGTACTTGTTTGCCTTACTTGGGTTTAGAATTTGATTCGAGGGCAATGGTGGTTCGGATACCTATGGAGAAGATAACCGAGCTTAGAGATCGTCTCAAGGCAATTAGTAGTCGCCAAAAAATTACTCTACATGACCTACAATCCCTCATTGGAATGCTGAATTTCGCCTGTAGAGCCATTATCCCGGGTAGAGCATTCTGTAGGCGTCTCATAGATGCTAGTATAGGGGTAGTAAAGCCACATCATCATATAAGGCTCAATTCCGGAATGAAAGAAGATTTATTGGTGTGGCAACAGTTTGTTGATCAGTGTAATGGGGTGAGTGTGTTTTTGGACCAATATTGGTCTTCCAATGATAATCTCCAATTATTTACCGATGCAGCAGGTAGCCATGGGATGGGGGCTTATTTTCAGG
>JAVTVY010010608.1:0-44040 GCA_036873755.1 Hanleya hanleyi | reverse complement strand
TCGCCTTGTGTGGGATCTCTACGAGTGGACTCGTTTTCATCACATTCATCTACACGCCCGCCATGTTCCGGGCCGGCTCAATGTCTTAGCGGACAGCTTATCACGTCCGGACACCGTTCTTCAGACCGAGTGGCTACTTCATCCGGAGGTGTTCCAGCAGATCTCCATCATCTGGGAGTCGCCGCTGATCGATCTGTTTGCTACGAGAAACAACGCCCAATTGACCCTGTTTGTCAGTCCGATTCGGGATCCTCAAGCCTTCGACATCGACGCCCTGTCAATCAATTGGGACAACTTCCTGGCTTATGCATACCCGCCGATCGCCCTAATTCTGGAAGTACTTCAGAAGATTACCCGTCACGACTGCATCATTCTACTCGTAGTCCCGTGGTGGCCTCGGCGACAGTGGTTTCCGGTATTGCTCCCGCTTCTCACCGCCCCGCCACGTCGTTTGCCAGTGTGGCCGACCTGTTACGTCAACCGCACGGGATATTTCATCACAACCCTCGGTGGCTCAACCTACACGTTTGCAGACTATCCAGAATGCACTCGCAGTCCAGGGATTTTCAGCAGAGGTTGCACGAACGATGGTTTCAGCCAATCGATCTTCCACATCGCAGCTCTATCAGGCGAAATGGGCCTATTTCGTCTCCTGGTGCCGAGGACATGATGCCGATCCCGACTCTGCCTCTGTTTCCTTAGTAGCTGACTTTCTCCTTCATCTTCATCGTGATAAGAAGTTTCAAATCAGCACCATTGAAGGGTATCGATCTGCTCTGGCTAGGGTGTTACGCCTTACTTCGGGTGTAGACATTAGTCTAAACGATAATATCTCTGCGCTCATTCGCGCCTTCGCGTTACAGTGTCGCCGTACGCGCCAACTGTTACTGAAATGGGATATTGGTGTGGTTCTGTGTGCTCTGATTCGTCCGCCCTTTGAACCTTTGGAATCCGCCTCTATAAAAGCTGTGTCTTATAAGACCGCCTTTTTGGCGGCGTTTGCTTTAGCGTCTAGAGTATCTGAACTTCATGCTCTTAAAAGATCTTCTATGACCTGGACGGCGGATTGGTCTCGCATTTCTTTTCGGCCCATTCCTGAATTTATTGCCAAAAATGAGTCTGTGCGTTCAGGTCCGTGCGCTCAACGATCGTACTCCATTCCGGCGTTGTCAGACTTTGTGCATGGGCTCGAAGACGACCTCCTGTTATGCCCGGTCCGGGCTATTCGCCACTATCTTACTCGTACCGACTCCGCTCGCGGCTCTCGGCGCCTGTTATTTCTGTCTCTTCGACCGTCGGCTTTGCGTGACATTACCAAAAATACCATCGCCGCGTGGTTGAAGAAAACCATTAAATGGTCTTATCAATTGGCCATAGACGCTCCCCCTCTGTTGTCGAATGCCTCTTCTCATGAGATTCGCGCCATTGCCTCGTCATGGCCATTATGGAAGAATTTGTCCCTCCATGACATTGTCCAATCTTGTGCCTGGACGGCGAACTCCACGTTCACCAACTTCTATCTGAGAGATATGTCAGTCCAGTCAGAAGGGATATCCACGCTTGGGCCGTTGATAGCGGCCCAGCACGTGGTCAACTAAATTCCAAAAAAAAAAGGGGGGGGGGGCGGCAGTTTGAATCATCACAGCAAATCTGCAAATTGCTGTATCATCTCATCTCATTCATACTATTGGTCCACAATTGATTGATCTCATATTGAAGGAAGAAATAAGTCAGATGGACGACCTTGGATCCTCTAAAGAGATGTCAGACACTGTATCATCACCCTAAGATGTATGTATCCATGGTGAGTGTGATCTTTACCTTAACTGCGGTTTTTGATTGTGTCCTTCAGGTTGAATCTGACGTCCTTCTCAATGATCTCAGCGCCGTCTTCTGCACTCAACTCCCTAAAATGCTGGTTGGATGGAAGACGATTGTGGACTGAGAGTGGTGTGACTTGGCGATCACTAGGCCCGGACCAGTTCTGCCTCACCCGGTCTTAGGAACAGCCAAGATAAATAAGCCTTACCAAGTAGACCAATAACCTGTACGCTGAGGTACTCTCTTGGTATAGACGGCTTCCCGAGTAGACCAATAACCTGTACGCTGAGGTACTCTCTCGGGGGAAACTAATAATTTCCACACCACAAACACAGCTACATGGCTGTGAACAATCAAAGATAAGTACATCAGTATCTTATTCACATGTTTAACCTTTTTATGTTGATGACCAAGGTTTCATTTGTTGATTATGGATTGTTCATGCTATGCCCATGTTTCTGTGTCATTCCAGCGGTCACTTAGCCTACTTTGATATACTACAAGACCGAGGTTCCCACCTCCGTATGTTGGTACTAAGGCATTAATTAAAGCAGGTTTAAGACTTAGGTAGCAAACATTAAACATTTATAAACAATGTTTCTGTTTGTAACTAAGTCAAACCTGCTTTAATTTAATGTGCCCACCCTTCCGTCCCCTCGTACCGCGGCCTTGTTTCACTACTGGTCTCGGTTTGAGAAAGAGGATAGGAATAAGGCTACAGTCGCCTTTATAGTGGCCACGCTGGAATTGAATGGAGAGCTCTCCTAGGGGCGGACAACTCTCTCCTAGGGGAGTTAACTTTTTCTTTTAAACTTCCGTTTTCTACGTTTGATTGTGCAATTAATAAGGGATTAAAGGCATTAATTAAAGCAGGTTTGACTTAGTTACAAACAGAAACATTGTTTATAAATGTTTAATATCTGTGGCTAATTAGCTAATGAACCTGAAAATGGCCTAAATCTTGCGTTAACCCATTCAACAAATTATATCGCTGTAGAATTTCCACTTTTTCGGAGGCAACAACGATTTTAAAATGTCCAAAGAAATATTCACTGAAAAACTGACCTTCATGTACCATTGCATAAGTGTGTTACACAAGTGAACAAAAGAATTATAAATGGAACCTTGAAATTTGGCAAAATGTGGATAGCATTTATATTTGCATGTGAGCATGTGGTAGTTATTTGCGCTGAAAACTTACCTCACTTCCACTCTTTGCATTTCTTGTCTACATGAAATACCACAGTAAGAATTTAAATGACACAGTTATCTCCCCTGCTAGTCACGTGATAGCATAGCTACCCACAATTCCACTTCCTTCTTGTTCTACTGCTTCGTAGGGCTGGAAGTAAAACATTGTCAACTCCGTGAAAAAGTGCCTTTTCTAGCGAAACTACTCACAGTTGGATTACCTCAGACGTCTGATTTCCTGCAAGAAGTCCTTTGGGAAGTATTCTATAAGTTATCAGCGTAAAAATGGCTCAAAATATGTCTCAAATGTCATGCATGTCTTGTGGAGGTGACAAGCCTAGTTATGACCTTCACTCAGTGTGTCCGCCATGCCGCCAGGGTAGAATCTGTACATGGGACACGGCCTGTGAAGAGTGTATTGTGTGGGCGCCCGGCATATTCCAGGTGTATCTGGCCGGTTCTCTGGCAGCTAACGAAGGAAATAGTGTTGTTATGCCTGCCAATCTCGCAAACGAGACATATGTAGCACAGTCTCCTCGTACTAGTGTAGGCGAGGAGTCTAGGGGGTTTGTTAGTTCGGTAGCTGGGTCTACGTTAGTCAGCCTATTGGACGTAAATAAAGATAAACAAACGCCCCCCCCCGCTCACGATGCTTCCATTTCAGGCCAGGCGAAGGGTCAATCAGGTAAGGGATCGACCCGGTTGGTACAAGTGGAAGGAGTAATGGAAGATATGGAATCTGGTACTACGACGACTGTGGAAGTGGAGATTCCTATTGAGCGGACGCCTGGATGTGACGATGAAGGGAAATCGGTGACGGACCCAGGCTTAGCGTGGGAAAGCCAGGGGACTCCGATCGCTCGATCGGAGTCAA
This sequence comes from Hanleya hanleyi, assembly GCA_036873755.1. Classification (NCBI taxonomy): domain Eukaryota; kingdom Metazoa; phylum Mollusca; class Polyplacophora; order Lepidopleurida; family Hanleyidae; genus Hanleya; species Hanleya hanleyi. The sequence continues at coordinate 40,154 of JAVTVY010010608.1, read as the reverse complement.
CTTATGATTACGAAAACTTGGGCAGCACCAGTGAGGAGCCTAATGTTAAGTTTTCATTTGGGTCCAGGGTTGGGAAAATACCTTCCTCGACGCTGTCGAGGCCTGGACTTCCCGGTCGCTCAGTTACGCCTTTAACTGCTGCTTCCGGTTTGTCTGAATTTTCTCAACCTGCTTCCGGTTACTCTGGTGGCCTTCCTCGTTCCCTTGCCGAGACGTTTGTGTCTACGAGCCTTCTGGGCCACCAGAGATTAAGGCAGTATGGTATGTATTCAGGTACCCATGATATGTCAAATTTTTTGCCTGTGTCTGAGTTGCGTTATCAAGAACCCTCAATCAGACCAGTTCAAATTATGCGGCATCCGGTTGCTGGTCTACCTTCGCCCTTGCGTGGCTTAGGTCAGATATCTGCTTCCGGTGGTGTTCGAGGTACGGGACCGGGAATTTATCGTATGATGCGTCCTCCTATACGTGCTTCCGGTTTACGACCTCGTATGCCAGTTCACCGGCCTTTACAGTGGCCGTGCTCACGTCCAGCTGGAAGGTCCTTGAGTGTGAACACACCTCGTCAGGCCTTGCTTCCGGTCCACTCTCAAGTGACTGATCCCACATTGGCTGCCATACTGCGCGGTATGGAACAGCAACGTGAGGAAATGAAGGAATTGAGAGAGATGATGATCAGTCAATTCCGAAGTAGTACGCCACTGCTTCCGGTTTTGACTGAACAGTCTAGGAAACCGGAAGCTAATTTGTCGAGGACTATCCCTTCCAATACTCCCTCCTGGCAGGAAGCCCTGGAAGCTATGGAAGTGGATAGGGACCAGTACGGTAGATCTGAATTGAATGAACCTACCAATACTGATCCGGATGCTAGGAAATATTATGAACTTATTTCCGGCATCTATGACTTAATTCCTGATATGCAGCTTCCGGTCCCACATGCGGGGGATATTGAAACTGAATCAGGAGAGTCAAACCGGGTTACGAGGTCGGCTACCACGCTTCCGGCCTCAACTGCTATTCATTCTATCTGCCATTTATTCCATAGAACTTTAGCAGAACCCGCTACGCAGGAGGAACGTGCTATAAGGTTGAGACCAAAAGCTCGCTTCCGCCCTGCAGGATCTTCTGGTCCGTTCCCAGTACAGAAGCCAAACACACGAAGTTACGGCGTACATAACTCACCGTTTAGCTTCCGGTCTGCAGAGGTGAACGGCGACTTTCAGTATTTATGCTCTAGCAATACTAAAGTGCCTAGTAATCCGGATGTTCCTTGCACGAACAAACAGGCCGCAGTACTTGAGGAAACTGCTCGACAAGGAGTGGCGATTACGAATCACCTTGACTGGTTTCTTAAAGCCATAAAGGATGGTTTATTTTCGCTGTCGGGCGCGGATAGTCAAGAGCAGTTACAGGAGGGTATAAACCTCGTTCTTGACTACCAGAAGATTGCTTCCGGTGCTGTAGAAGATTTACTGGTACACAATGCCTACCTATCTTCTATGCTAGTGTATTTAAGGAGAAAGGCCTTCATTCCTTTTATGCATAGTTACACACCGGAAGCTGTAAAGAGGAGTCTACTAGAGACATCTACGGCTCCTTCTTTACTGTTTGGTGATGCTGTTGCCGAAGTTCGACCTGAAATGGATCGTATAGAGCATGACAGGTCAGTTGCTTCGTCTAAAAGACCTATGGCTTCCGGGTTGGGTCCAAAGGCGAAGAAGGCTAAGAAGAACCCGCCTAGTTCCAAGGCTAATAAGGGTGCTTCCGGCCAACAGCATAACCAAGCGCCTGCTTCTTTAGAGCCTAGAGTATCTACCTATGGCCATAAGAAGCAGGGTAAGGGGAAATCTAAGCAGTCAAAGAAGGATTCCTGATGTCTCGGGCCGTACCGGGTGGCTTCCGGTATGGCGGAAACACCGAGACATAACGTTTCCAGTTCCCCAGCAACTAGACCTTCCGGTAGGGGGAAGGCTGCAGTTGTTTTGGAGGAACTGGATAAGGATCGGGACGGAAGCGTGGGTCATTCGAACGATCAGATACAGCTATCGCCTATTGTTCGACACGCTTCCTCCCTTGACTGCTCATCCCCTTCCGTCTCGTATACCATTACGAACGGGTCATCTATCAGCAATACAGTCCTCTGTGGACAAGCTGATAGAGAAGGCAGCTGTAATAGAGCTTCCGGTTTGGGACACGTCACCCGGGTTCTATTCGCCGGTCTTTCTGGTCCCCAAGAAAGACACGTCCGAGATGCGCATGGTTATAAACCTAAAGCGCCTCAACAAGGACTACCTCACTCCACCGCCACACTTCCGCATGGAGTCCTTCCGGTCTATCCGGACAGTACTCAGACAAGGGGAATGGCTGACTTCTCTGGATTTAAGGGATGCATACCTGCATATCCCGATACATCCGGAGGACAGGAAGTACTTGAGATTCATGGTCGGCAAACGACGCTTCCAAATTCAAGTGCTTCCGTTCGGCCTATCCACTTCCCCTTGGGTGTTCACACGAGTGTTTACACCAGTGGCACAATTCCTGCACAGTCTAGGTATAAAGTACCACTTTTATATCGACGACTCCCTGTTAAGGAATGCCTGCAAGGAGCAGTTAATCCTAGACACCCAGTTTGTCTTAAGGATGTTGACTTCTCTGGGATACATCCCACACGAAGAGAAATCAGAGCTGATTCCTTCACAAAGGCGCAAATTTCTGGGGGTGGAATACGATACGCTACGAGCTCTCGCCAAACCCCCAGAAGATCGATGGCTAAAGATAACGACGAAGATACCTCAGTTCCTCAAGTTATCTCAGGCCAGGGCTTTACACTTTGCTGCGATAATCGGCCTCTTGACGTCAACACAGGACGTAACACCAAGAGGGCGGTTGCAGCTTCGTCCCTTAATGATTTACTTCAATCATCAATGGGTCGAAAGGCAGTTGAATCCGTGGATACCTGTAACACCGCTAGTCAAACAATGCCTCCAATGGTGGCTGGATCCACTCAACGTTATGCCAGGTGTGTCCCTACTTCCGTTTCGTCCGTCACATCACCTGTTCACGGACGCATCTATGGAAGGATGGGAGCCCACCTCGAGTCCAAGTCGACATCCGGGTTATGGACAATCGAGGAACGCTCGTACCATATAAACGTGTTGGAGTTTATGGCAGTGACACATGCCATCCGCACGTGGGTGAGCGTATTGACCGACAAGAACCTGCTGGTTGCGACGGACAACACAACAGTCGTGTCCTATATCAACAAGCAGGGGGGGACGAGATCTCCGCAATTACAAAGCCAAGCGGAAATCTTTTTCGGTCTGTGTTGGGACAACAACATATCGGTGTTGGCCAGGCACATCCCGGGGGTACTGAACGTCTTAGCGGATTCGCTTTCACGACGGAATCAGATAATTCCCACGGAGTGGCAACTTCACCCAGACATACTAAAACAAATAGCTCATGTCTGGGAGATGCCACACATAGATCTGTTCGCCACTCGGCGCAACAATCTACTGCCCCTGTTCATGTCGCCGGTCCCGGATCCGTCGGCATATGCAGTGGACGCACTATCGCAGGACTGGTCAAGGATGGTAGCATATGCGTTCCCTCCTCCAGCTATCCTAGCGAAGGTACTTCAGAAGATCCGCGAACACATGTGTGTCGTTTACCTGATTGTTCCGTGGTGGCCAGCAAGGCCGTGGTTCCCGGAACTACTGGATCTTCTGGTAGATGTACCAAGACAGCTTCCGGTATGGCACAATCTACTGCGCCAGCCCAGAACGTCGACATTCCACAGCCAGCCAGGACTGTTCCACTACCACGTGTGCAAGTGCTCAAGCAGCACTTCGCTCAGGCGGGATTTTCAGCGGAGGTTGGGCGCCGAATGGCACAATCAATTCGACCGTCCTCTTCCTTAGCGCTTCTCCACTGAGAAGGAAATTTTCCAGATGAAATACACATGTTAAAAATGGTAGCTAATGATGGCGCAATAATATCAGCGGACATTTTAAGAAATTTAGATGGAACGCCATCTAAACCCACAGCCTTTTTCACACAAAGTTTTTTCAACTGGTCAGCTACATATGTCACAGAAATTTCTGGAATTGAAAAACTTGAGACAGGGGACTTTCTGTTTGAGACAAATTCCTTTAGTTTATCCAGGTATCCTGGAGACACTTGATCTCCATCAGCCACGAATTTTTTCACAGTTGATGTGAACCAATTATTGAACTGGTCAGCGATGGCCTGTGGTGTATCATACGAATTTCCGTCTACCTCCAGTTTAGGTATGGATGAATGTTGACACTTTGCCGGAACAAGCTCTCGCAGATGATTCCAAAACTTTGTAATCGCTTGCTGACCGGAGTCCAAAACTCGTTGATAATACACCCGTTTGGCGTGATAAATTAGGCTTTTTACTTTGTTTCTCCAAATTTTAAAATCGTCGAAATGTTTCTTTTTATTTGAGCGGTCTCTCTGAGCCATCGCTTCTGTAATTTCGTCGTTCCACCACTCCGGGCGACGTTTATAACTGACACGCTTTTCTCTAATAGGGGCGTGTTTGTTGAGCACATCTCCAAATAAATACGACCATGCAGCGAGACTATCTTCTGGATCGTCAAACGCTTCAATAACGCTCCAGGGTTGACTTCAAAATTCCTTCAAAAAGTTAGTTTCACTGAATTGTTTACAACACCTGTATTTAATTGTTCCGTCAGATTTGGTATGTTGAGATGACAGTTTTCTAGTGACGCAAACAGGCAAATGGTCACTAATTGAATAGTTGGCTACAAAACTTTGAGTGATGTTTTCTGGATCGCTAACAAATATATGATCAATCCGTGTTTCGGCGTCCTTAGTTATACGTGTAGGAACATCAATCAGCTGTGTTAAATCATGATCATTCTCCATAAAATCCGCCCAGTGTTTCGATGTAGGCTTGGGTCGATCAAGATCAACGTTAAAATCGCCAAGCACTATGTACTCTTTCTTCTCATCTTCGATTTTACTGAGAGAACATTCGAACAGAGAACACCATTCATAAAGATCATGATCTGGTGGTCTATACACGAACAGTAGGATAAGCGGTTTTGACTTACTGTGCTTTATTTCAACTGCAATCATTTCGATAGAGTCCACTTCAAGGTCAAATCGCCGCTTAAACGGTATAGACTCCTTAATATATAGTAGAACTCCACCTCCTCGGTCTTTTGAACAGTTAATTTCTCGTCTGTCTCGTCTTAGAGGCGTATAACCGGGGATTTCAATAACGTCGTCCAGTATATGGTCATTTAGCCACGTCTCTGTTAGGCCGAAAATTGATATACTATTTTCACATGAAACGAACACCTCCTTTAGCTCGTCGAATTTATTCACAATAGATCGTATGTTGAGGTGAACTAATTTAAGGCCCTTGTTGAGTTTTCCACAGAAACAGCAGAATGGACATCCGATGTATCACGCTCATTATGGTAGTTTGTTGAAGAGCGGATCCAAAGGAATACTAGCAGAATAGTCAAACTCTGAGAGCAAATTCGACGACCGATCGAATTCGACGCCATCTTGGAACCCGGCTTGGCTTGTTATTCTACGCTGTATTTGTATTGTGTTGTATTTGTCACTATTCTGAGACTATGCGGACCTACATTTGGTATATCCATTGCGCCATGGCCATTTCGGTCACCGGCAACAGGCGCCTCGGAGCACGTTTGAAAGTGGGGGGGGGGGGGCTGAACTCTATATCGGCCATGTTAAATGCTGGACTGGTGCTATCTAAAATAGGACTTATAACATTGCAGTCTCAAAAAGTGGGGGGTCTGTAGCCCCCCTGCCCCTCTCCCCCCCCCCTCCGTTCCGCGGCCCCTGGGCATTCTAAATGTTCAGGAGTGTGCTTTGTTTCAAGCATATATTGTCGATCTCTCTGGTTTTGTCATTTGGACATGTTTACAGTTCCGTATCCTTGTACTTTCAAGTATGTGGGTTCGCCCATGTCCATGGTGAATAATGTGATCTCTGTCATGTTTTTACTCCACAGCCTGGAGGGGGGGAGGGGGAGGGGGAGGGGGGAGGGGGACATACATCCATGCATATCGGATTGCTTCTGTGCTGTATTTGTTTTATTATATTAAGCTAATGCAGTTGGTTTTATATATGGAATAATTATGATTATTCAGAAGATTTTCGTTAAGACTGTCTCCAAAATCATCTCTGATCATGGATCTCATAAAGTTCTGCTTTCAGCCGCCCAACACATGCTCTAATTGACACCAGTCGCATGATAGGCTTAGACAGTGAGATCAGTGAATATAACCCCGAGTGAATTTGTATCATGTCTACAAATTATGGCCGTACATGGACAGTCAGACATATCCGGCTAATCATATCGTAATTAGTTATATCGTTGCTACCTGGCCGAAATACTGCTTAACACGTCATTAAACCCTAACTCATTCACTCGGTGAATATAACTTCTTGTGAGATATCCCGTGATACTACTTGTAGTCTCCCTTGCCTAAAAGCAACCGACTCTACTATTTGGGACCGCTTATCCTTGAGATGGAATACCACTATGCCAGCACACTTGGGCTGGTGTAATGTAAGTCCGCAAAAGAAGTGCAGAAAGACTGGATTAATAAATAAACTGCAAACTATTCACCTTTAACATTTAAACAACGAAAATATATCAGATGTATTGTTTAGTACTGTCCGGTAAAATTGGTTTGTCCCTCGGACAATTGTCCATCACAGTTTATCAGCCCTGAAGCTCTAGAAAATACAAAACCTGCTATGAGATCGCTTATAAAGGCAACCGCTTCATCTTAGTTTTATTCCCCGAATTCATGTGCAAATTTCAACGAGTCAACTCGCCATGCTTGATGTTGTTGTGGAATGGAATGTTGATAGGGCATTCCTCGTGACCTACATTTTGATTGGTCTGAATTATCGACGTCATCCTTCTACATTTACCATGTGTCTATGAGCACTTTACATCTCGGTTGCTTGCCCGGCAGTTGAAAGTATTTATAGGCTGTCGGGTGAAGCGGGTCGGTCACACGGAATGAGGTGTACATTGAAGGGAAACCTTGTGTTCGGTCAACAAAATGGCGGGCCTGTAAAACTTTGACTTAACATTAAAAAAAAAAAGTCAGAGACCAAGGGGAATTAGAAAGATCAGAAATACTGCCTTATAGTGCATACAAAGCCTCAAAAGCTCTGCCTGCATCACCACCATCTAGCATGACAGTGACATGAAATTTTAAGGCAGATTTCAAGAAAAATACACCATGGTATGATTACTGCTCTGGACGTTAATATGTGAGACATAAACCAAAAGTAAAAGGTGAAGGTCGCTTGAGAAATTCATTTGTGACTAGTTCAGCAAATCTCAGAAATAGTTCAATGAAGCAAAACAACATCAATTTGTCTGACAATAACTTTTCTCCCGACAAAGATGAAAATGTCCGGCAACTTTTTTGACCAGCAGGATAAATGTCCTGCTGATGATTTTGAATATTTCTACCCCTGCTATTAAAGGAATCCATGAGTAATTACTAATATTTATTGTACTGTGTTTTCAGGTGATATTTATTGTACTGTGTTTTCAGGTGATATTTGTTGTACTGTGTTTTCAGGTGATATTTATTGTACTGTGTTTTCAGGTGATATTTGTTGTACTGTGTTTTCAGGTGATATTTATTGTACTGTGTTTTCAGGTGATATTTATTGTACTGTGTTTTCAGGTGTGTCAGGGGTCTGTCTGTAAGAAGATTGGTTGGGATGAGTGTTTTATTGGGACGTCCACAGATGATGCCAACTATAGAGAAAAACAGTGCTATCTCGCATGTTTTAGTGAGTTATCTCCCCTTTCTTATTGAATCATCTCCCCTCTTTCAATGGTTTACCATAATGTTCAGATTGATCTAGATGTGAAGATGCTGATTTCACCATGTTAATGAAAATTTCATGTTGAAACTTCATCACTTCGGATGTCACTAAGTTTTGAATTAGCAGGTCGAAGGTATGGAACTAGGCAGCCACACAAAGTGACATATGTTTCAAGAATAGAAATTACATGGAAAGTAGGTGGCTGTTTTAGACCATTTTGGCCATAATAGGGGATCAAAAAGGGACGCCTACCGCCTTCTAATAACATCCCTGCTACCTGCTAATAATTAATTGTCCCAGAGATGCCTCATGTTTATTGTCAATTTCTTCTTTCTTGTCCTTTTACCGCATCTTTTCCCTCCTCTGACATTTATCTTGTCTGTTGGAATACCCTTTGAATGCCTTTGTTGATCAACTTGAAATTTGTTTCTCCAATTTAGAGGAAGATACCATTGATTTTCAGCTTTGACTGGAACTGGGAACTTTTGATTATATGTGCAGTTTTCCAACGTGTAGTCATGGTAGTGGAACTCCATATTGAGAATGACACCAGTGTTTGACCAAATGAGACCCAGCCCTGGGCCCTGGGCCTAGTCATGCGCAGTGGTGCATTGTGAGTCGGTTGTGCATACGTCACCGGTACAACAGGGTTTAGAGACATCGATGGGTTTCACTAGTGGATACCCATAGCATTTTGGGGATTCAGCTGTGCATTTGCAACTGGAAGTGGAATTTCATAGGTACCAACAACTACGGGGGATCAGAATTTCACCAAAGGGGTACCGGTACCAACAACTACGGGGGGTCGGAATTTCACCAAAGGTGTATGGTTACACACATGACTAGACACCTTGATGTTTAATAGGGCATTGTGAAAATGAAACTCTCTTCCAAGTATGACAGGGGTTAGGGACACCAAACTTGCACAAAAGGAGACACCTGGACCCAGTCATTTCATAACACGCTTCTAGACTGGACCATCCAAAACCCCGAAAACAGTTTTGTTGAAATCCCGTGTTAACAGCAAGCACCCATGCTTAATCTGCACTACATGGGGTGGCAGTCAAGATGTGACCAGATGCCTCACTTCTAAGCTTCTGTCATTTTCAAGGTCATAAATGCCCCTGGTGGTCAAATAAGAGGAATTTATAGAATTTTCCTCTGTAACTTGGTGCAATGTGCAGCCATGACAATTAAAAGGCAATCAATATAATTCAATTGCCATGCCACCTCATTCGTGTAACACAACATTAATTTAATTGCCAATGTGGGATCCCTCAAATGGCACATTCGCAAGGGGAAGTCCTGTTAAGCTTCAATTTGGTGTGCCTGGTTACATACAGGACTCTACACATTGATTACCTGTATCGAGAGCAATGAAAATGTGACTATACAAAAGGGGTTCGTTCCGAAAACACAGGGACTGAGATTGCTCTGCACTTCTACGATGAAGATATGCCTGACCAGGTGTTGAAACTTCTCCGCATTAATTGCTGAAGTTTTTTGTCAGTTCACCTCTGAAGGTCTCCTGTCTTGGCAAAAACAAAATGGCAAATTGCCTTGTAAAGCATCTATTCCAGTACCGGTATATAGATTGTGTCTGCTATACTTATACCTTGTGTGATCAACTCCTCCCACAGTTACTTGAATGATCAACTCCTTCCACAGTTACTTGTGTGATCAACTCCTCCAACAGTTACTTGTGTGATCAACTCCTCCCACAGTTACTAGTGTGATCAACTCCTCCCACAGTTACTTGTGTGATCAACTCCTCCCACAGTTACTTGTGTGATCAACTCCTCCCACAGTTACTTGTGTGATCAACTCCTCCCACAGTTACTTGTGTGATCAACTCCTCCCACAGTTACTAGTGTGATCAACTCCTCCCACAGTTACTTGTGTGATCAACTCCTCCCACAGTTACTTGTGTGATCAACTCCTCCCACATTTAGCTGATGAAACTTCATACACATGTTTAATATGGTTTGAAGATGCATGCGTATCCTATTTATAAGATGAGATATAAATTTTTGTCTTATTTATTATTTTTAGACTTTGCTGATTTTCTGCATCTATTCCATCTATCATGATTATATAGACCATGTTCTTGTGAAATATTTTCAGCCTCTTTTGATAAAATTAAATAGTAAATATGTTAAAATTTGTGGTAATTTTTTATTATTTTCAGATAATGCAACAGCTACATGCATTAGTTCTAATGATGATAAAGTCAGCAATATCCCAGAATACAAGGCTTTGCTAAAAAACATTAGCAACTCCAATGCAATCGAAGCGATTCAACTACCTGCAGGTGAGACAGGTGTATATATATGAAATAAATGTCTTTTGTTAAGAGAAAATATCTTCTTTCAATGCAAATTTCCTTGAACTGTTTTCTGAAAATCTGTTTAAGGATACCGGGTAATAAATCTTGTTTCAATGTATTTAAATCCTGTGAGAATGACATGAGAAAATATTTCTTGTTCCAATTTTATTTTTCCTCAGTTAAAATTCTGCCAGTTAAGCTACAAGACAGCATTCAGTAATTCTTGACAGTATATACATGTAGTATTGGGTTATTCAGGGATTAGCTTACATAGTAAATAAGATGGGCGACTCTGAGGACACTCGAAGGTCTCGTATTGTAGTAACCTAATATTTCAGTTAGACTGGTTACCTCCCCTGTGTGTTCATACATGGTTACCTCCCCTGTATGTTCATACATGGTTACCTCCCCTGTATGTTCATAAATGGTTAGCTCCCCTGTATGTTCATACATGGTTACCTCCCCTGTGTGTTCATACATGGTTAGCTCCCCTGTATGTTCATACATGGTTACCTCCCCTGTATGTTCATACATGGTTACCTCCCCTGTATGGTCATACATGGTTACCTCCCCTGTATGTTCATACATGGTTACCTCCCCTGTACGTTCATACATGGTTACCTCCCCTGTATGTCCGTAAAGTAGGCCGGTGTCATGGATCCATCAATCTCCTCGCTAATTGTTATGTATTAGCATAAAACATCACCAAAAATCTTTCGATGCATAAATCCACTTGACACGATATTACCATGTGGGACACCAGCTGAGAAACTCTTGACGGAAGTTCACCATGGAAATTTTGACTTGCCGCCATTGACCGAATTGAATTATCGAATGTCATTCAACTTCTAAACAGAGAGCCCTCACACCCCCACTCATCATATCTCCGTCTTCCATGCCTTCCCCAAATGACCCAAATCAACACCAGGAAGTTTAGTTTGAAACCTCATCTGCATTTTGAAATACTAGATTTCTCATAAATGCTGAAAACTTGCAGCCTATAAAGTCCCAAAGATTTGATGTCCAAGTTCTAAACAATATAGTTCATGGCCACTGAACCAGAAGTGATTATTTCTGGTCTGATGCCTGTTCCCAAACGCACACAAAAAAACAACAGATAGAGATTTTACAAGCTACATGGGTATCCTTTATCATTGTCTCTCATTTTGCCCATACGATTTGAGACTGAGTGCAATACCTCACTAACCTGTCTAGATGATATTTTTTTTTTTTTTTTTTTTTTTATTTTTATTTTAATTCGATTTCCATTAATTTTTTTAATTTAAAAACTTAAAAAAAAAAAAAAAAAAAATTAAATTCAAAATATGACAAAAGGGAATGTGTTTAAAGTTGCTTAATTAGACATAGAAATGTCCTTTATGGCATGGATTAATTCCCCCGTTAATCAGTGGGTCATACCAGTATTCTCTGCTGAGGTACTACAGTCTGATGATGTTGATATAGAGATCAAAAACATGTTTAACATGTAACATCCACAAATACTAAAATATAACATAGTTATTTCTCAATTCTCCCATCATCAGATTGTGTCCCAGATTGTGTTAGATACACCCTCTGTCAGATACTTCCTCTGCCAGATACTTCCTCCGTCAGATACTTCCTCTGTCAGATACTTCCTCTGGCAGATACTTCCTGTGGCAGATACTTCTTCTGTCAGATGCTTCCTCTGTCAGATACTTCCTCTGCCAGATACTTCCTCTGTCAGATACTTCCTCTGTCAGATACACCATGTTGGACCTACCTCTCTCAGACACACTAACTGTTAAACACCCTCTGTCAGATATACCATCTGTTAGACACACCCTCTGTCAGATACACCATCTGTTAGACACACCCTCTGTCAGATACACCATCTGTTAGACACACCCTCTGTCAGATACACCATCTGTTAGACACACCCTCTGTCAGATACACCATGTTAGACACACCTCTCTCAGACACACTAACTGTTAAACACACCCTCTGTCAGATACACCATCTGTTAGACACACCCTCTGTCAGATACACCATCTGTTAGACACACCCTCTGTCAGATACACCATCTGTTAGACACACCCTCTGTCAGATACACCATGTTGGACACACCTCTCTCATATACACTAACTGTTAGACACACCCACTGTCAGATACACCATCTGTAACTGTTAGACACGCCCTCTGTCAGATACACCATCTGTAACTGTTAGGCACACCCACTGTCGGATACACCATCTGTAACTGTTAGACACACCCACTGTCAGATACACCATCTGTAACTGTTAGACACACCCACTGTCAGCTACATCATCTGTTAGACACACCCTTTGTTAGATACATCATGTTAGACACCTTCTCTCAGATTCACCATCTGTCAGACACACCCTTTGTCGGATACACCATCTGTCAGACACACCCTCTGTCAGCTACACCATGTTAAACACATCCTCTTGTAGAAACACTAACTGTTAAACACACCCTCTGTCCGATACACCATCTGTTAGACACACCCTCTGTCAGCTACACCATGTTAAACACATCCTCTCCGATACACTTAACTGTTAAACACACCCACTGTCAGATACACCATCTGTTAGACACACCCTCTGTCAGATACAACATGTTGAACACACCTCTCTCAGATTCACTGACTGTTAAACGCACCCACTGTCAGATACACCATGTTAAGGAAGCTTCTTGAAATTGGGGCATACTAGGAACTGGGATAAGGCATTCCAAACAGAGTAGCATGGTGCGCTGTGTTGGAACTTCTAGGAACTCCATGCCATACAGTTTGGAACTCGGCAGACAAAGGATGGCTTATGCCATAACATGCAGCAGCATGGGAGGAATGGCCTAACTGGAATCCATCCAGATCAGAACACCAAACTGGGCATGGTGACCGTGTATCCCATTTGAATAACCGGCATATGCCATCCCTACCACGGAACTCAGTTCCTAATTTCAAGAAGCTCCGTAAACACACCATCTCACAGATACACTAACTGTTAAACACACCCTCTCACAGATACACTAACTGTTAAACACACCCTCTCTCAGATTCACTAACTGTTAAACACACCCTCTGTCAGATATACTATGTTAAACACACCCTCTGTCAGATACGTCCTCTGTCAGATACACTATGTTAAACACACCCTCTGTCAGATACGTCCTCTGTCAGATACACTATGTTAAACACACCCTCTGTCAGATACGTCCTCTGTCAGATATACTATGTTAAACACACCCTCTGTCAGATACGTCCTCTGTCAGATACACTATGTTAAACACACCCTCTGTCAGATACGTCCTCTGTCAGATATACTATGTTAAGCACACCCTCTGTCAGATATACTATGTTAAACACACCCTCTGTCAGATACGTCCTCTGTCAGATACACTATGTTAAACACACCCTCTGTCAGATACGTCCTCTGTCAGATACACTATGTTAAACACACCCTCTGTCAGATACACTATGTTAAACACACCCTCTGTCAGACACGTCCTCTGTCAGATACACTATGTTAAACACACCCTCTGTCAGATACGTCCTCTGTCAGATACACTATGTTAAACACACCCTCTGTCAGACACGTCCTCTGTCAGATACACTATGTTAAACACACCCTCTGTCAGACACGTCCTCTGTCAGATACACTATGTTAAACACACCCTCTGTCAGACACGTCCTCTGTCAGATACACTATGTTAAACACACCCTCTGTCAGACACGTCCTCTGTCAGATACACTATGTTAAACACACCCTCTGTCAGATACGTCCTCTGTCAGATACACTATGTTAAACACACCCTCTGTCAGATACGTCCTCTGTCAGATACACTATGTTAAACACACCCTCTGTCAGATACGTCCTCTGTCAGATACACTATGTTAAACACACCCTCTGTCAGATACGTCCTCTGTCAGATACACTATGTTAAACACACCCTCTGCAGGCCTCTTGTTTTGTGAGACAACAGGCGAGTGACAATCACTCGCCTTATTTATTCTCAGGAGTGTGGTTAGCACACCTAAAATCACGCCCCTTAAATGAGTCTAGGCGAGTGATGGGTTATCTCCCTTGATAACAGACGAACAGTGACCAATAATGATGTGAAATTTGACAGTGAGTGGTTCTCCTGCAATTTTTCTTTTCAAAAAATGAGGTGGGTGTTTTTACCCCTCGGCCAAAATTTGGCCGAAGGGTATTGTCGTCGTCATGTACGTCTGTCCATCCGTCCATCTGTCCATCTGTCCGTCTGTCCGTCACACCTTTCTCGTTACCAAGATATCTTCAGAACGACTTACCCTAGGCACACGAAACTTGCAGTGCACATCCGTATGCTTGTGACCCAGAACCCTATTGAATCTGGACCTGATTGGTTGGAAACTTTGGCGGCCATATTTAATTTATGCGAAATCATTAATCTTGTGTATCTTAGGTATCATTTCTCTGTTCAGTGTGAAACTTGGTATAGATCATCGATGCATCAAGAAACTTCAAAGGAATGACCAAATCAGTTTCCCTGATTCGGTGAAAACCTTGGCGGCCATCTTTAATTTATGCAAAATCTTCAATGATATATATCTCTGATACCACTCAAGTGTTCTATACGAAACTTGGTATACAGCATCGATGTATCAAGAGATCTGCAATGTATAGCCACATCAGTTCCTCTGAGTGGCGGGAAGGATGGGCGGCCATCTTTAATTTATGGAAAATCATTAATGATCTCTATCTCTGATACTGTTCGAGTGCTCGATGTAAAATTTGGTATATATCATCGAAGCATCAATAGACTTACGACAGTTCTGGCGTTTCTGATTGGGCGGAACCTTGGCGGCCATCTTTAATTTATGCAAAATCTTCAATGATGTATATCTTTGATACCATTTCAGTGTTCTACAGTACGTGAAAGAAATGAACTCAATAAAAATCAACCCGATCTTGTCCCGATCTTTTCACCGTGTTAACATCATGCTGTCCCGATTTTGACCTGGTCTTGTCCCGGTTGAAAAATCGGGACAACATCGGGACAGCATCATGACGTCCCGATCATGGTCCGATCTTGTCGCGATCTTGTCAACGTGTTGGTCCGATGTTGTCCCGATTATTTGTCCCGATTTTCTCACCCGCTGATTCTCTTCCCATTCCTACAAAGTAACTTGGAAACCCTGGCACTAATATGTTGTACAATTGAGATTATTTTTCTGATCCGTACGGGCTGTGGCACCGGGTATATCATGCATCCTACTGTGAGTAACGTTCACACCCGCGTGTCTACAGCGCGTCAAAACGAACATAAATCTGCATGGTACATGTTTGGATATTGTGATCAAACATATTTTCATTTGTATTTCATTTCTTGTCACCTATCGACACAATTCGGCTATATTTCGTTCAAACTCCGTTCATCCTTTTGCGTTCATTCTCATAAATCATTAAATGTAAACGTGTGTAATAAATTATTTTGTCACATTCACGGAGAACAGTAGTTGAAAATGGCAACTTGTCACGGATTTCCAACTTCAAGAAAACAACGAAGATCGATCTTCATCATCCCCAGATTCACAGAGATATATGTTTCTTCTTTCTATTACAATCAACTTTATATTAGATCTAAAAACATAATTTTATATGCTCTAAATTGAGGTAGGGATGAAATCTTTCGCGACGTCTGCACGAGAGAGTGCTCTCGCCAAGGTCCGCGCGAGAAGGTCACAGCAGGTCTTCAATTTCACATTCCGGTTTTCTCGTGCAAAAAGTGAATGCTTTATGCAAGAATTTTGTCCATTCATGCTAGATCTGCATTCTATTTGCGTTTTACAATATGATCTGTTATGAACTTTTTATAGGATTGAGCGATATGAGAAAAGAAAAAGTTATTCAAAATTGTTTAATAATATTTTTTATCAGAATATTTATCTTATAAATTCTTCTGTGCTATCGGTAAAATTATCTTGCATTCTTCTCGTTTGTTATCACATTAGTCCAGACAAATTTTTAGTATTATGTAAATATTTAGGAAGAATGGTCTAATAAGTTGTTTCTCTGTGCTCTCGCCAAGGTCCACGCGAGAAGGTCACAGCAGGTCTTCAATTTCACATTCCGGTTTTCTCGTGCAAAAAGTGAATGCTTTATGCAAGAATTTTATCCATTCATGCTAGATCTGCATTCTATTTGCGTTTTACAATATGATCTGTTATGAACTTTTTATAGGATTGAGCGATATGAGAAAAGAAAAAGTTATTCAAAATTGTTTAATAATATTTTTTATCAGAATATTTATCTTATAAATTCTTCTGTGCTATCGGTAAAATTATCTTGCATTCTTCTCGTTTGTTATCACATTAGTCCAGACAAATTTTTAGTATTATGTAAATATTTAGGAAGAATGGTCTAATAAGTTGTTTCTCTGTGATATCTTCCGTACATAAGCGACAGGTTTCCGCAACACAATTGTATTGAGGACGGAAAACATCTTTGGAATGTACCTTGTACGCCTCGATGAGAACGAATCTTTTTTTATACCATCCAGGATAATATTAATTAAGTATTTTATCAACTATTTTTGTCCTCCGCCACGAAGTGGTGGGAGGACTTGGAAATGCTAGCCGTCCGTCCTTCCGTCCGTCCTTTCGTCCGTCCTTCCGTCCGTCCCTCCGTCCGTCCTTCCGTCCGTCCGTCCGTCCGTCCCACATCTTGTGAACGCGATATCTTGAGAACAATTCGACCAATCGACTTCTAACTTGAGAAGGTGCTTCACATCAGTTAGACGGCCATTGGTATTGATTTTCACTGTGGTACGTAATCCAAGATGGCCGCCATCGACCATATTGGATTCTGTCCGTCCCACATCTTGTGAACGCGATATCTCAAGAACAATTCGACCAATCGACTTCAAACTTGAGAAGGTGCTTCACATCTGTTAGACGGCCATTGGTATTGATTTTCACTGAAGTGCGTAATCCAAGATGGCCGCCATCGACCATATTGGATTCTGTTCGTCCCACATCTTGTGAACGCGATGTCTCAAGAACAATTCCACCAATCAACTTCAAGCTTGGGAAGGTTCTTCACATCAGTCAGATGGCCATTGGTATTGATTTTCACTGAGGTACGTAATCCAAGATGGCTGCCATTGACCATATTGGATTCCATCCGTCCCAGATCTTGTGAACGCGATATCTCGAGAACAATTCAACCAATCGACTTCAAACTTGGGAAGGTTGTTAGACGGCCATTGGTATTGATTTTCACTGTGGTACGTAATCCAAGATGGCCGCCATCGACCATATTGGATTCTGTCCGTCCCACATCTTGTGAACGCGATATCTCAAGAACAATTCGACCAATCGACTTCAAACTTGAGAAGGTGCTTCACATCAGTTAGACGGCCATTGGTATTGATTTTCACTGAAGTACGTAATCCAAGATGGCCGCCATCGACCATATTGGATTCTGTTCATCCCACATCTTGTGAACGCGATATCTCGACAACAGTTTGACCAATCCACTTCAGACTTGAGAATGTGCTTCGCATCAGTTAAACGGCCATTGGTTTTGATTTTCACTGAGATACTTAATCCAAGATGGCTGCCATGGACCATATTGGATTCACTCCGTTCCACATCTTGTTAACACGATATCTCAAAAACAAATCAACCGATCGACTTCAAACTTGGGAAGGTTTTTCACATCAGTTAGACGGCCATTGGTATTGGTTTTCACTGAAGTACATAATCCAAGATGGCTGCCATTGACCATATTGGATTCTGTCCATCCCACATCCTGTGAACGCGATGTCTCAAGAACAATTCCACCAATCAACTTCAAGCTTGGGAAGGTTCTTCACATCAGTCAGACGGCCATTGGTATTGATTTTCACTGAGGTACGTAATCCAAGATGGCTGCCATTGACCATATTGGATTCCATCCGTCCCAGATCTTGTGAACGCGATATCTCGAGAACAATTCAACCAATCGACTTCAAACTTGGGAAGGTTCTTCACATCAGTTAGACGGCCATTGGTATTGATTTTCACTGAGGTACGTAATCCAAGATGGCTGCCATTGACCATATTGGATTCTGTCCATCCCACATCTTGTGAACGCGGTATCTCGACAACAGTTTGACCAATCCACTTCAGACTTGAGAATGTACTTCGCATCAGTTAAACGGCCATTGGTTTTGATTTTCACTGAGATACTTAATCCAAGATGGCTGCCATGGACCATATTGGATTCACTCCGTTCCACATCTTGTTAACACGATATCTCAAAAACAAATCAACCGATCGACTTCAAACTTGGGAAGGTTTTTCACATCAGTTAGACGGCCATTGGTATTGGTTTTCACTGAAGTACATAATCCAAGATGGCTGCCATTGACCATATTGGATTCTGTCCATCCCACATCCTGTGAACGCGATATCTCGAGAACAGTTCGACCAATCGACTTCAAACTCGAGAATGTGCTTCACATCAATTAGACGGCCATTGGTATTGATTTCCACTGAGGTACATAATCCAAGATGGCTGCTATTGACAATATTGGATTCCATCCGTCTCGGATCTTGTGAACGTGATATCTTGACAACAATTTGACCAATCAACTTCAAACTCGAGACAGTGCTTCACATCAGTTAGACAGCGATTGGCATTGATTTTCATTGAGGTAGTATGTAATCCAAGATGGCTGCCATTGACCATCTTGGATTTCAGTCACCCATATTGTACCCATCTGTGTTGTGAACGCAATATCTTGATCTATTCCACTCATCGATTTATAAACCTCACAATCCACAAATCCATATACAACTACAGACTTACATTCCAGTGTTACACTACCCATTACTGCTTCCCAAACCTCCTCAAATTGTCTCAACAATTCCAGATGAACGTCTCTTTCCACATACACATATCAACTTTCCAAGTTATATTTAAGGAGATATTGGAAGCGTATATGCTGTATGCTCTCAAACAGGCTACTTGGCGGAGGACCTGCTAGCTACTCAGCTTGTTTCTTTTGTTAGACCCACCCGATTACATTTCGATTTTTGATTGATTGAAATTGTAGTCCCCTTCCCATTCGGATTTCGCGGCCCATCAACTCAATTCTCTATTTAAATTTCACGGTACATTTCTTCGTTCATTTAAGATCTTTTGCAGCGCTAGATATTAAAATAAATAATTAAATAATAAATAACAATGAGAGAGCAGAGGGAGATATTTATAAATAGAAGTACTAAAGATATGTGGTATTTTATATTTTCTCATGTCTCGCAAAACGGGATTCATTTTTTGGTTAATTTGAGCTCTAGGCTTAATTTAAAGTGTTACTATTATTATATTGGTAATATACTCTAACTTCGTAATGGAGATTAGATCAGCATGTACCCCATGTGAAATGTTGTTCTTTTATTCCGTTGTTATGTATTGCGGGGGGGGGGGGCTCTTAATTCTGAGTACAATAAAAATTTATACATTCGTCTCACAAACAAACAAAAGACGCCGACTATAACAGAATCTTGGGATAACAAGCCATGTAGTTGTTATAGTATTTTGAAAATCAATTCATCTGTAATCACAAATTCGGTAGACTATGGAAGTGAACAGTAGGTGATCACACTTCAGAAGCGCCGCACTGAAGTCTGAAGTCTGGTCGGAGTACGTGGTGCGGCTGTTTTCAGGGGCATAGCTCTGCAGGGTCAAAGTTCGCACATTTGGACCACGTGGGGCTTTTCGCCGCGGGAGTAGAGACGACCTCCTTCATATTTCTTTATCTATCTGAACAAATTACAATCAGTACATTTTGTAAACATTTAACTATACGGGTTTCCGAACCATTCTGTCAGTCATCCAACTTTATTCACAGACAAACATGTACGGACGATTAAAGTTTAACGGCAGCAGCGGGCAGTCCACTGGCACTATGGTTGTCCAAACTTCGCTCACTCCGTTCGGTTCATTTCGTTTCGGTTATTTCGTTTCGGTCAAACTCCGTTCATATTGTGGTCATAATTTGTTCAAACTTCGTTCCGGTTTAAAATTTTTGCAGTCATATTTTAATAACTGAACCGAAACGAACCAAACGAGTGTAAACATTAACGCAATTGCCTCTGTATTCACATGTCACGTAAACGATTGTAATTTGGAGATAACAACATGACGTCCCAATGTCGTCGCGATGCTGTCCCGAAGTCGTCCCGATGTTGTCCCGATGTCGTCCTTGTAACAAGACCGGGACAAAACCGAGACAAGATCAGAACAAGAATCGGGTTATCATCATGTTGACATCGTGACAGAATCGGGTTGTCATGATGTTAACATCATGTCATCCCAGTATTGAGTTCATTTCTTTCACGTACTGTATATGAAACTTGGTATCCAGCATCGATGTATCAAGAGACTTCCAATGAATAACCACATCGGTTCCTCTGAGTGGCGGGAAGGATGGGCAGCCATCTTTAATTTATGCGAAATCATTAATGATCTATATCTCTGATACGGTTCCAGTGCTCGATGTAAAATTTGGTATACATCATCGATGTATCAATAGACAGTTCTGGTTTTTCTGCTTGGGCGGAAACCTTGGTGGCCATCTTTAATTTATGCAAAATCTTTAATGATGTTTATCTTTGATACCATTTCAGTGTTCTATATGAAACTTGGTATACAGAATCTATGTATCAAGAGACTTTCCACATCAGTTTCTCTGAGTGGTGGGAAGGATGGGCGGCCATCTTTAATTTATGCGAAATCATTAGGGATCTCTATCTCAGATAATTTTCAAATGTTCGATGTAAAATTTGGTATACATCGTCGATGCATCAACAGACTTATGTAATGAATACCGGTTTCTCTGATTGGACGGAAACGTTTGAGGCCATTTCTAATGGCAAAATTTTTCATAATCTGTATATTTGTTACTTGACTGCTTGGTGTTCCTGAAGTCTTGTTTTAAATTGAATACATTATGAATGGCTGGCGCCCAGAGCCGAGGGGTTTTCAGATACGCAGCTTCGTATTTAAATTTATTATTATTAATTTTTTTATTTGGCACACATGTTCTTTCAAACTTAGAGCACCAGTGGAAAGTTGATGTCAACATTGATATGTCAAAGACAACTATTCCCCTAATTTCTGCAATTAGAACTCATTATATCAAAGAATTTAGATCCAACTAACACCCTTTTTAAAGAATGAAAATTTATGGGGAGTTAACCAGTATCCCAACTATATTTACTTATATTTATCAGAAGTCTCCCCTTGTAAATTGCTGATTCCAATAAATTAGAATCAGCCACCAGAGTCCCATTGGAATGATCAATTAACTGAAATGTCTGCATAGAAAAACTTCCACTTGTGAATAGAAGCCAAAGAAAAGAAGCCGACAATATTATTTACCAACTGGAAGAAAAAAATCAGATAGTCCGATTCCGTTTCATAACAGGTCCGACTTTTGCATGCACCGGACTACCGCGCAAGAGGTGGCGCGCAACCGGAAGTAAATTTGTCGCGGGAAATGTTGATAGAGAAAACCAACAACAAGGTCCAACAACAATGGCTAAAGATCGGCTTGAAATAAATTTTCAATGGATTATTTCTTGGATTGTCCGTTCCTTCAGATAGATCTAGACTTCTAAAAGGTATTTACGAAAATTGATCGCATTTTATCGTTTTTGCTATATAAAATCCTACTTGCCGCATGCGACAGGTAGATTGTTTTTGCAAGACAAGTTGTCGCCGGAAAAATTCACTTGCCGGCGGCACGTAGGCAGGCGTTATTTCGACCGCTGACCATTTAACCGGACGTAAACACATGCGTTGCTGTCGGAAGGCAGTTTAATGGCACACGTAAGTTGGTAATGAATTTAGCTGCTTTTACTGTTTTTTAACGACCGCGAAATGCCAGGTGCGCTATAGTCGCGCACCTAGTTCCAAGTTCAGGAGCGCGAAGGTGCGGGAGTGCGATCGCGCGCCTTAAAACGAGAGGCCTGCCTCTGTCAGATACGTCCTCTGTCAGATACACTATGTTAAACACACCCTCTGTCAGACACGTCCTCTGTCAGATACACTATGTTAAACACACCCTCTGTCAGTCACGTCCTCTGTCAGATACACTATGTTAAACACACCCTCTGTCAGACACGTCCTCTGTCAGATACACTATGTTAAACACACCCTCTGTCAGACACGTCCTCTGTCAGATACACTGTTAAACACACCCTCTGTCAGATACATCCTCTGTCAGATACACTATGTTAAACACACCCTCTGTCAGACACGTCCTCTGTCAGATACACTATGTTAAACACACCCTCTGTCAGATACACTATGTTAAACACACCCTCTGTCAGACACGTCGTCTGTCAGATACACTATGTTAAACACACCCTCTGTCAGACACGTCCTCTGTCAGATACACTATGTTAAACACACCCTCTGTCAGACACGTCCTCTGTCAGATACACTATGTTAAACACACCCTCTGTCAGACACGTCCTCTGTCAGATACACTATGTTAAACACACCCTCTCGCAGATACACCATCTGTTAGACGCACCCTCTGTCAGATACACCATGTTAGACACACCCTCTCTCAGATTCACTGAGTGTTAAACGCACCCTCTGTCAGATATACCCTGTGTTAGACACACCCTCTGACAGATTGGATACATGTACACCCTCTGTCAAATACATTGTCAGTTACACCATCTGTTAGACACACCCTGTCAGATACACCCTTTGTCAGATACATCCTCTGGCAGATACACCCCCTGTCAGATAAGCCCTCTTTCACATATGCCATCTGACTGATTTGGGATGAAGAACGTGGCCCACAGCTTTTGTTTACCAAAAACATATTGGTTTGTTATCAAATGCAGCCCTCTCAATTCACCTCGGCAAATGCCACAGCAGAGAAGGCCAGCTGCGGCAATAAAAATGCCGAGGAGGAATTTGCTAAAAGAATCTTGAATAGGGATGACTGGTTACAATCGTATCTTTTAGTGGGGTACAGTGATCGCTATGTATAAAATCTACTCTCGATTTGGCAGCCATTAGTTTCGAGTGTTAAGCTAAAAATGGATCAATGCATTCTAGAGGGGTCAGCCAATTGGTCATTACATGGGTCAATTAGGTCACGCCATTTCACCACGTGGAATCTAGTCCGAAAATATGCTTGACATGCTTTTGTCAGCAGAACGTCAATATGAAAGGAATTGGTTGTAATTCTAAGTTATTATCTAAGATAAGATAGAAATGGTAAAGAAGAAGATGGTTGAGGGATTGACTGCATCGAATGTACGTTGGCCAATGATGGATCGACGGTGCTCGAGATAGTGTGTACAGTTTGCCGGGACTTTCATGCTGATCGGAAATCGGGGTTTTGTCCAGTTGCCAGTTGTCCGATAACCTTGTTCGTGGTACCAAAGTCATAAAAAAATACAATGTACTGGACCATGTTTCGAAATCTACTACTCATCGCCAGTCATTGTTGGGATCACGGACAACACGGGGCATGGGTCATACTGAAGAAACTGGTACCAGGCGGCAGTCAACACTCACAGAGAATGTCCGGTTGTACAATGCGGGCCAACGTGCGCAGCTTATCAAAAAGGTCTGGTTGTTCGTGTACAATTTTGGACGGATTAAATGTGTCTGAATTCTTCTAGAGTGTGTCTTCATGTTATTTTATCATCAGTTAAATTTGCTGAGGTAAACAAATATTTGCCGAGGCAAAATTGCTTTGCCATGGCAATTTTTTTGGGGGATTGGGGTATTGGGATAATGCATCTGCATGTAAAGCAGGGATATATATATATATATATATGCTGTGTTTCAATAGTTCATCAGGTATACTGGATGCTTTTCCAATTGACGTCATATAGATATATCTTTTATTGTGGCTATCTCAATGGTGACTTGACAGGACTGACACATGTGTGCAGCTGGGTTTACCAGGACAGATCAGTGAGGAGGAGGGTCCAGCTCTGACAGGGGCAGAATGTGACACTGTAGTTCCACCACATTGTCAAACAATGTGGACAATTACAGATGGATGTCCAATTGTATGTGGACAATTACACATGGATGTCCAATTGTATGTGGACAATTACAGATGGATGTCCAATTGTATGTGGATAATTACAGATGGATGACCAATTGTATGTGGACAAATACAGATGGATGACCAATTGTATGTGGACAATTACAGATGGATGTCCAATTGTATGTGGACAATTACAGATGGATGTCCAATTGTATGTGGACAATTACAGATGGATGTCCAATTGTATGGAGAATATTATTATCCTATCAAAACATGTCAGACATTTCACAGGAAATACTGGTGTATATTTTCAGGTTCTCCGTGTGATAATTTCGAAGGATACTGTGATGTGTTCCACAAGTGTCGGGGAGTGGATGCAGAAGGGCCGCTGGCTCGGCTAAAAAATCTCATATTCAACCCACAAACTCTACAGACAGTCCGGGAATGGATTGAGGTCAGTGAAAGTTATTACAGTATTTTCTGTATATTTTAAATTATTAGATTTCTGATGGTTACTGAATGAAATAGTGCTAATGAATTCTGACCCTGCTAGGCGGACGACACTATGAATTCCTACCCAGTTAGGCTGATGAGTATACTTTGAAAATGGGAACCCGAAATCAGACTGAAGAGATATCTTCCACATTCATTTCAAGAATAGAATTGTAGTGAAAATATTGAGTACTTCAGGTGCTAAACTTGATTTATACTAGCTTATACCTCTGACTTATAATAATTGCATGGTCGGGGATTGGCATGAAAATGAACCAGCTTCAAGTTCTTATTCACAGCCTTTAACATATAGTTGGGCAGGCTTATGCAAGAGCCCCTTTCACAACTTGCGCACAGTAACATCTGCGCAGTAACTTCGAGCAATTTGAGCTTCAAAACCACACTTCTGTTCATCTGAGACAGCCCAAATCGAATCCCAGACTTCATCAAGACCTATCCAGGGTTTTACCTCTGAATTCTGCTTTGTTCTCTCAGAAATTTCTGGAAACCAAGCAGAACTGGACCATGGGCTAAACTCATTCCAATATTAAGGTCCCTTCCCTTCAGGGGGGGTGGCCTTAATAAAAACCATCCACCTGCTCAGGATTTTTCGTGAGCCACTAAGGATACGCTTATTTTGGGGAACACAGGGTGGTGGTGGTGTTAATGTTATGTTGTGGTGTAATTTGAGAAACACTGATGGGCATAAAAAGATACTTAATGTGTATTTTATGGTGTATTTTCAGGAACACTGGTGGGCGGTGTTATTGATGTGTATTGGGCTGGTCCTCTTCATGGCAGGGTTTATCAAGTTCTGTGCTGTTCACACTCCCAGCAGTAACCCTCGTAAGGCACCAGCCAGGAAACTCACTCAAACCTTCAGTACACTCAGGCGAGCAGGTCGACCATATCAACAACCACGACAGTCCACTCCTGCTGTAAGTTCATCGTGCAAAGCTTTCGTCAGATCATGGTGTGCTTGGAATCTCTCACCTTTCTAGGAGTAGCATCAAAGTTGTATCTCTAGCTATTGGCATCATCAGTCTATCTGCCCATCATCATATTGCTTGAACAATTTTAGTCAAATTTACCAAATTCATTTCACCTATGAACCTTTAGAAAATGAATGATTGACCTATTATTTCTTTGTTGAATACATGTATTTCCAATACTGTTCACACAATATCTCTTGAATCCTAAATCTGAGTTATAGCTGCTTATTTAATATGAATGGCCATATCCTATTTTTAACCCTCTGCATCTTGGAATAATTATTGCAAGCCTGAAAATAAGGCCTGTGCAGAATATATCAGCCTATATCTGTGAAAATGGGCCATTTCATTGATTTACAGGCGGTTTATGTTGTGGAGAAAGTACGAGTACATGTAACTGTAGATTCATTCTTAAAAAGTTATGAAGTGCCAAGTGGCTTCTTTTTCCAGAATCTACAGTTGCAAGAGTTTTCTCCTACTTAAAACAACAGCCTTTAATGTAGATTATTTTCACAAATCTGCTCTTCGATAGCCATGAGTCATGAGGCTGATTCCCTAACTGATCCCTTCAGAACAACTATGATTGGTTGATTGCAATATCAGCTTTATGTAACTGTTGATAGTAGTGTCTATCAAGGAGATGGTTAGGTTGACCCTGGTTGTCCTGCAGTAATCTGTGAAGGAGATGGTTAGGTTGACCCTGGTTGTCCTGCAGTAATCTGCATGTGAATAGTTGCACATTATTGCGATCACCTGATTCTCATTGAACTTGGTCTATTTTTTTATCCTCAGGGACCTCCCCCACCATATGAGTACCCTGGACACCCATCCGGCGGGCCCCCACATGGGCGGGGTCAGCGACAAGGGCAGAAACAGCAAGCCAGAGGCAAAGGTCAACGAGGTCAAGATTTGGAAATGGCTGCGAAAGTGTAACCCACCATCATCTACAAATTATTTAACAAACAAATTCAGTTGAAATTGATCACCCCTCTCCATTCTCTACAGCTATTTGCAATGTTATTTCAACAGTATGCAAGACTGCTGACATGTTTTTACACAAGGCTGGACACGCATCCTCACCCATCCCACCCCTTTCTGTGTTACCTTTATAACGTTCGAATGGCCTGTGATAGTCTAATAGTGGGTGTTTGGCCTCGACCAATCTAATGTCAGTGATTGTGATGTTGTGGATGTATAGAGGCGGCTGCAAATTTGGGGTAAAAGTGTCACTAAATGGTTTTAGTTGTTTGTATTTCAAGATCTCTCAAACCATAGAAATAAGGTATGTATAGTTGATGTATTGTTGGCTTACCAGTAATGGAAAATTTTAAAGTTTAATATATAATCGCTGTCTCTGTGAGTGTGTGTCAGTCCGGTGGGCACGGGTTCCTGTTGCTTCAATGCATTTTGCTGGGAAACAACAGGATATTTTGCCGAGAAGCAACAGGAACTTGATAATGTGATGTCTAGTACTGTAATATCACTTGTGTTTATTGCACCATGTAAGCGTCCTGTCCTCAGTTTTTTAGGGTGGATGGAGGGTGTCTGGTTCCATGTCGCTTCAAAGAGATTTCTTCTTTGAAGCAGCAGGAACGCACTTGCTGGGTGGTGCTTAGTTGGTTTGTTGTGATATGACTGAAATAATGTTGAAAGCGACGTTAATGCTATTCACTCACTCACCCACCCACAAATTCTTGTCACCACGATAACTTTGAAAACATTCCGTCAATCCACAATTTTCACTCAAAAATTGGGGAATTAGCTGTCACTCTATACGTCACAAAGTCTTGTTTATAATACTGTGATCAACTTAGAATCTGTTAAGTCAGTTCACTTCAAAGTTTCAAAAGATACATGTATTGGCAAACAACCATCAAGGTCAATAAGTTAAAGGTCAAGGTCACAGCATCTGGAAACTGAATCTGAAATTTATGGAATATATCTTAAATTTATCTTGGAACTGTATTACCCATGTGATCCTAAAAAGGTTTATTTTTAGGTCAAAATCACTGCTCTCCAAGATAGCCAGATACAGTGTAGTTAATAATAACCAAACTTCTTAAAACTTCACAGCTCCTGTGTGGTTTCTGGGTGAGAAAAAGAATAGGATCCAAAAACGTCGTGATATAATTGTGTTGAAAGTGAGGTTAAATCATATTCACTCACTTCTTCACACGTCATTGACAATACTGGATTTCATACTGAACAATGGAAATATATGAATACCTCCCTTAATGCACTAAAGTGCCTGTAAATAGCTATTCAATAGTGTCGGAAAAATATCTGAACAAATTAAAGTCCATTCAAAAGTCTGTAAAAATTATCTCAACAAAGTCCATTAAATTCTCAGACAACAACTTCTCTATCTGAATGAAAACCAGGTTGAGTCTCCCAAAAAATTTTCAGTTAGACCTTGTGGAAATTGACTCATTTGTGTTTGATTTGATTTGAAATATGAAGAGAATCAGCTTATTACCCCTCAGCCCATAGGGCTGTGGGGTCTTGTCGTTACCATGTACGTACGTCCGTCCGTCCGTCCGTCAACATTTTCTTGTCCGCTGAATATCTGTAGATCTATGAAGTCGGGCCTGACCAAACTTTGGTGAGAGCTTCCTGAATGTTGACTGATGAAATGATTAGATTTTCAGATGGCTATGATGATTTCATGATTTTTAATATTTTTTTTTATTATTTATTGATGGTTGAGATTTTGCACTGTTACCTATGCCCATCAACATGTTCTTGTCCGCTGAATATCTGCAGATCTATCAAGTCGGGACTGACCAAACTTTGGTGAGAGCTTCCTGAATGTTGACTGATGAAATGATTAGATTTTCAGATGGCTATGATGATTTCCTGATTTTTAATTATTATGCCCCCCCTCTAACTAGAGGGGGGCATTTAGAGGGGGGCATATAGCGATCGCTTTGTCCGTCCGTCCGTCCGTCCGTCCGTCTGTCCGTCCGAATTTCTTGTCCGGGCAATATCTCGGTTAATATTTTTTCCGAGTTCCGGTATCATTTTCAAGAGTTATGGCCTTTTTTCTGAAATCTCTGTGAATGGGACTTGTCCGGGCTGGATCTTGGTTAATATTGTATGGACAAGTATGAAATTTGTATGATATGTGGTCAATGACCCACAGTTGTGCAGCGTAAAGTTTCTCCACGTTTCGCTTGTATTTTCAAGAGTTATGGCCCTTTGTTCCTGAATTCTCCGTGAATTGGGACTTGTCCGGGCTGGATCTCGGTTAATATTGTATGGACAACTATGAAATTTGCAGGATGTGTGGTCAGTGCCCTGTAGTTGTGCAGCGTGAATTTTCTCCGCGTTTCGCTTATATTTTCAAGAGTTATGGCCCTTTTTTCTTCAAATCTTTGCGAATTGGAACTTGTCCGGGCTGGATCTCGGTTAATATTGTATGAACAATTATGAAATTTGCAGGATATGTGGTCAGTGCCCTGTAGTTGTGCAGCGTGAAGTTTCTCCACGTTTCGCCTATATTTTCAAGAGTTATGGCCCTTTTTTCTGCAAATCTTTGTGAATTGGGATTTGTAGGGCTGGATCTCGGTTAATATTGTATGAACAAGTATGAAATTTGCATGATATGTGGTCAGTGACCCATAGGTGTGTAGCGTGAAGTTCCTCTGTTTTCGGTTATATTTTCAAGAGTTATGGCCCTTTGTTTAAACCTAAGTGAATGGGATATATTTATTTGTCCAAGCTGGATCTCAGTCCATAACTGATTTGAACCAGGAAAATGGCTATATTATATGTTATTCTACATTCCAAAGCAGACAACATAGGTCCTGAAGTATGAAATTGCCCCAAAAACAGTGAATTGGGTGCGAAATTCAAAATTCACTGATCGCTTCATAATTTCACCACAATATACTCCCAAGGAATGTAGGTTTCATAACCAGGTCACATTTTCGGATTTGGCGAAAGCCCTGGCGACCATCTTGCATCGAAACATCGTATTATCACTTGTTGGCTGATACTTGGAATATGTATAATGTGAGGCATGGCAAAAAAAGTGACAGAAACAGAATTTTATAATTATCCAAATTAGGCCTCCACCAACCAATAAACAACAGAACAATGGCGGGGCAGTGTCGGATTAAAGCGGAAGGGGGGGCATACAATTGAGCAATCTCTGATTGCTTCCTTCCTGTGTTTTTTTTATTATCCATTGATGGCTTAGCTTTTGCACTGTTTATGTATGCCCATCGGGAACCCTTGGTTGCATGTTTCATTGTGACTTTTGAAGGTTCCCTGATAAAAGAAAGCCTGGTCCATTCAAGATTCAACTCAAGAAAATCATTGGATGGAACCCCCCC
The DNA here is from genome assembly GCA_036873755.1 of Hanleya hanleyi. Taxonomy (NCBI): domain Eukaryota; kingdom Metazoa; phylum Mollusca; class Polyplacophora; order Lepidopleurida; family Hanleyidae; genus Hanleya; species Hanleya hanleyi. The sequence continues at coordinate 10,059 of JAVTVY010010608.1, read as the reverse complement.
TCCCAATTCCCATATATTCTGGGAGCTTACATGATGCCACACTTGTTCAACCTATGCACCACCCTCGGGAGGATTTCCCCACCCCTGGGGCACTAAATGTTAAAGTTTGGGACTTTTTCCTATCCACAGCTTGTCAGCCTCATGTAATATGTATGAGATGCAGTGTGCGTTGTTTTTTCACACACACACATGCTGAATCACCTAAAATGTATTTCTTTATAGTAAAATAACTAACAGGTTGGTGACATTATTTATTTCAGAAGTACAAGAGGAAATAACCGGTGGGGGGTTAAATGAAGGACAACATTTTTCTTCAATTTTGCTGTTAAATCATTCTATTCCACATCATATGATTTATCCTAAAACTTTTGCATGAGCGGATATTTGTGTCCACACATTTACAATATAACTGGTACAACAGTTTCTATCACAAAACATCTTACTGTACATGTATGTACCTTGGAAATTATTTAAAATGAGTGATTAGGAGAGCCCATTTTCAGCCTCACTCTGGGCAATTTTTAACCAGTTCGCATACCTGGAGCTTATGCCCCCCCTCCAAATAATGATAATGCATGGTGGGCCTGTGTCAATCAGTGTTTCTATGCCATTAACTTGTTATCACACTTGTGCAATGCATAAATTGCCACTGATAAAGCTACACTTTCTTGCATGCTGTAATCCCAGCACACCACTCATGTGAAAACAAAGTATATTATATATGGTACAGAAATCACACAAACTGTATCCACAGGACTGTATTCAGGGATTTTTTGCAGGTTCCGATCCCAAACTCCCACTTCCTTTTCGTAATTCATTATGGAGGGTCCAATTTTTGTAGTGAATTTTGGCGCAAAGAGCCTGTGATCAATCACAAAACAGAGGTTTATTAACATGAAATTCAATACCCTCTATGCAATCGGATCGATATTGAGGCTCTCAGAAGCTTTTTTCTTGGAGTATTTCCTTCCAAATTGAACAACAACAACACTTTCATTTTTTGTTTCATTTGAGTTTTGGGCACCCATACGTTTCCCGGAACTAAATTGGCTCTAGATGCAGCCCTGATCCTACTTGACTAAAAAAAATAACAGGCTGAGGGGTCCACGCACCTTTTAGGTGCTTGCCTGCAATTCATGTATTATGAGCAATGTTCAGTTCAGTTCAATCGGAAATTCCCCCTTTGAAGAGAGGCACTCTTTCGAGTAAAATTTGGTTAAAAACCGGTTAAAACACAAAGTATAAGTATGAAAAAAGAAATAGTAATAAAATAAGCATTTTCGCACTGGGACACCAAATTTGCAACAGTTCACTGTTTCGCCATTGTTTCACAAACGTATTTAAAATGTGCAATGTATCTGGGCTTCCATACCTCTGTTTCTATTTTTAAAAATCTGGCTCAGCTGACTAAATCCAGTTGTCTAACTAAGACAATCCATATCCCTGAACATGAGTATTAACAGTATACATGTATGTACTAGCCTGGTCACGCTGACTTGGCTATCAAGGTGAACTTGTTGAGTTAATGATCAAAGCTGTCTGCCATTAATTTGATATGCTCCTGTACTCCATGTATCTATCAAATGTCAGTCACTGCTAGACTGACTATATATTGTTTATGAGGCTCTGCAGTTTATTTGGATGTAAATTTGATTGCTCCTTGTTTACTATTCTTTGATGAGTCTCCTAATTTCTCTGTGATGAGTATTCCTTTAGTCCAGGGAACAGCTTTCTGGCATCAAGCATTTAACACTTGAGAGGTTTGACTAAATTTGTGACTTGTAGAAATGTTAAAAATGCCAAAGGTAATGAAAAATGAGAATATTTGTAAAGTTGGATGCAATATTTTCTATGATATCTCTCTTGTATTGTATATTGTGGCAGTGTACATGTACTTGTTATGGTCAGCTCATCATAGGTAATTCAGGTCCTAAAATGTGCATTTGTGGAACATCTTTGCTAATGCGGCTTCCTGAAACAATTCCCCATTTCAGCCATGTGCTGTTATATATTCATGTAGCTATATTATAAATGTTTAATCCAGTCTGTCTCTCCATGTTTACCCAGGTATATTGCATGTATATTCTGTATATATTGGCAGATTATATTGTATGTTTATTGTATTCAGTAGAACTGGTCTAACAATTTTATGTTCATCATTTTATGTTCATTGACTACCAGTACCACTTTTTAGGGGCTGGTTATTTGTAAGTTAACATACGTACATGTACATGCACACTATTGAATTAAAGGGGAAGATTGTAGTTGAAGGTACATGATTATGTGCTGTGCAACAGTGATACAGAGCTGCCAAGTTGGACTGATTAAATATCTTGAGTCTATGCGAGCGCAAAGCGCGAGCGTTCGCCCTAGGCGTGGGGTCTGCGTGCCACAAATAGGCAAGACTATGAGTAGTCGCCCTTGGCTACAATTACGCGCCCCAACTACTATTATTCGCCCGAAGATACGGACCAAAGTACGACCAAAGTGCACTGGCCTCGTCGATTCTGGGACAAACTGCAAGCTAAGAGCTAAAAATGTTTCATCGGACACTTCGCATCTATGTTTTATCGTAAATAAAATCATAATTTGCCCAATGTCTGATTTTGAGAGAATAAATTTTGTTTTACCGTGAGATTTGCAAGCACTACCGTGAGAGACCGGGAGGCCTCTCTAAATATCTGGAGACCCACAGCCAATCCGTGAGACTTGGCAGATCTGGTGATATATACATGTAGGTCATTTGACTCGATGCTGGCAGGTGGCGACAACATCACCAGAATTACTGTGTACCATATGGTTATTGCATGGTGTCTATTGTGTATTTTGATCAAGAGATATTGTGCTATATTGATACCAAATGTCAGGTTATTACTGTTACAGCTTTAAATTTTACACATTTTGTACTCGTATACTCACCTTCTTCTACCACTGCGTAAGTGTCTATCACGTAAACCCAAGTGAATACAGGAATTACTATATACCACTTCCTGTTCTACTGCCCATGTACCAATCCCATCATGCAGCAGACTTCTTCTCTAACTTAACTCCTATGTAATATAGGTGTCTGCTCAGAGCTCATGATTTTGACATTGTGTATGCTTATCCAGGATTACTATAGCATAAAAGTCATCTATAATCAAGTCTATGGACTGTTGGGAAGTACATTGTATACTTACATTAATATATCTACAATGGCATCATTATTTTGCTGTGTATACATGTATATGAAAAGTTGCTGACTCCGCCTCACTCAGCTTGTCAACTTTGCCGGAGCCATTATTGTGACCAATTCACCAAATGCTCACAGTGTGTTGTGTGCCTGATATATCTTATCAGCTTGCCCCAATCTATGCCATCGACTGTTTGGGGTTCGAAGACACATTGACCTACATCATTTATTATTGTACTGGTTTTCTGGCTCGATCACTGTTACACAACAAATTATCCACATGTAGTTGTTACCTAATCACCTACCATCATCCTTGTTCATTCAATACCCGGTACTGTGACATAGTGCACAAATTTATTGAATGCTTTTAATTTTATTCTTGTTTTGTGTGTGATTATACCTTGCAACATGGTTATGAATTATTCGCTTTAATCTGAATTTTCTTTGTTTAAGGGATCTGTGCTTATTAAGTGCCTGATGTCTAGGCAGCGATTCAAAGCCATTTTAGTCAACTTGAAAATAGCAATTCTGAGGTAGTTTTCCATGCCAGATCTTCCGCACATATACCAGAGAAATAGAAATTAACAAGCAATATTCATAAATAGCAACTCAACTTTTTATTGCCAGGGGAAAATGAATCCTTGTTGATGTAGAAGCCCTTAAAGGGTCAGTGACTCTGGCAGATTTTTTTGTTTTCTGGTTTTTTTTTTTGGTTTTTTTTTAATATGAAGTTTTGCATCCAATCAGCTTAGATATATAGTTTCGCCAATTTCAAAATATTTTGAATGTTCAGAGAGTGAAAACAAGGTTCAAGCCACAACAACATGCCAAATTGCATGGCCCTCGATTACCATAAAATGGTAGATTCATACATTGTTTTGATTCTAATACCTGCAGCAGGATTTTGTGTGATGCAAAGCTCCTGCAAACATTCCCATAAGATTTAAATTTATAACACTAGCAGTTTGGACAAACCACATTCTGAATATATAGTAATACATACTGTACGACTGTGACTGTAAGCTTGTTACTCACAGATCAGAGTGATATACCAAGTGAACCCTGGAGTTTGTGAACATCTGAGTCTCTCTGCAGGTTGATATGTACTACCAAGCCTGGATTCCTCAGCTGGGAAGGCCTGGGAATGTGTGCATGGATGGTCTCTTTAGAGTTATACATGTAGGTTAAATCTTTCAGCTCGGGGATCAATTGAACAGAATTTTTCAAACATAAAATTTCAAGATTTTGTCAATATCTGTCTGTCTCTGTCACCTCGTGTCCAGTCTATATCTGGGACAGTTTTCGATCTACAGTTCCAATTTTTGGTGAGTCAGTGAATACCAAAATCCCCTTTGGATGATGTGTCGCATACCGATATCGAGGTCAAAGGTCACTGTGCCCTAAAAATAAGGAAATCATGGATTATTGACAGTTCTCGGTCTACAGTTCCAATTTTTGGTGAGTGGATACCCTAAGGAGAAGCTGTGTGTCACATACCAAATGTAGGTCGAGGTCAGAGGTCAAAGGTCACTGTGGCCTAAGAATGAGGAAATTAGTGAAAATTGCTAAATTAATTTTATTGTGAGTTGGGGAAAGAGGGAAAAGATGTGTCTCATACCAAAATTGAGGTTGTTTTGTATTCAAGCTTGATATATTGATTACCAATATCTTAGAGTAATGGTATTGAGTTTGTTATACAATCTGCGAAGGAATATTTATGCGGAGGTTAATCTAGTGAAGTTTGACCAGCTCCAAATGACTACCAGTAATTAATATGGACAGAATAGTATTCAACAGGCAAATGGGAAATTGTTCCTCAAACTTGTTCATTTCAAGCCAAGTATAAAAGCTTTGAATTGCCACCAAGACAAATCTCTTAAACATATCTCTTACCCATGTCCTACAATATGGATCACTGTTGAAATTTTATATTTTATGTTCCCTCACTTGTGCAATGTCTGAAAATGTGTATTTGTGTTTGTACATTTCTTTATCATATATAAGCAGTATTAGAAATTTAAACCCAATATAATAAGAAAGCTTATAATGTACAATGTATGTCAATCTTACTGTGAAATGGAAGAGACTTTTCGGCTGCATATGCATATGGTGCCAGTTATTTTTATTTTAAAAAAGCCCAGCTTTTTTAAATTTTTGTTCCATTTTTGAGTTAAATATTGGTTTGTTACATGTTTACACTTGGGTGGAACAGAAGAAAAATGAAGGAAGTGAACTGTTTCAGTACAATCATCTAAATTGATGTTATTGATTGGTTATTTTTCCACACTGTCTCGCTGTGCCTGAGGTCAGAATGAGACAATAAACCACTTGATAAATATCTGAAAACCCACATGACTTCCCTTCCTGATAAATACTTGTGTGACTCAAAATATTTAATCGAAAGCTGAAAAAAAATAATAATGATTGAAAAAATTGTTAATCAAAACTTAAATAACTGAAGCTTGCTGGTTTACCATTGTGTTTTATATTTATTCTTATATCATCCAGAGCTTACACGATAGATTTGGTCCATTCCCTCTATAGACAAAGGTGCTGTAAGTATGACAACACTGCACTTCAGTGTCAAACGAGCAGTTGTGGCACATTGGTTAGCCATGAACAGCGATCTGCAAATCGCTACATTGAGCTTCCAAAAAGGTGTTTTATTCTTGAATATTTAGAATTCTATGTTACCGGTATTCACTTTAATTAATTTGTACATGTAATGGTTTGATATAAATATTCTGTAGATGATATAGAGAAGATTTGTAACAATGTTTACATTTATACAACTCTGATTGATGAACCTGTGAAGAATTCTGGATAATTATAATACATCATCCAGGAGAGAATTAAGGTTTAACGTCGTTTTCAGAACACATCATCTAAATGCATGGTACGATCATACAACACTTCTGCATGTAGCCATGCAGTATCACGTGCTATCCTGGGTGTGCCTGAAATGATCACAGCCAATTGGTCCATGGAACATGGCATCTGACGCTATCACTTGAATAGAACTAAGACACCTTCAGCAAATTGTTCGAAAGGAATTATCCCTTGGTGATCCTCAACGTGTCTCCATCACAAAATACATGTAGAAAATACTTTTTTCTCTGTTAAGTACTGCCGATTTTATTTGTTTCATAGTTTAAAGGAGAAGTATTCTGAACGTCTTTTTCTGTCTATATTTCCTGCTTGATATTTTCTTTGTGAATTACAGTGTTTTACGGGAAATAATCCATTTTATGTAGGAAATAGAGTGGTGTTACTTCAAGCTAACCTACTTAATGGCACCGCCATTAGATACGTCAGAGTTGAGTAGAATTAACATTAGCATTGTGGCGAAGTTCATGTGACACTACCAATGACGTTGCCTCTGTTACGTCACATGAAACAAGAAGTCACTGTCCATAGAGCCTCACTTTCGTATACAAATATGGTGGTATCCTACAGCCATTCTTCGCAAAATAAACACATCCCAAATTATCGCATTGAATGGATTATTTAAATTCCTGAAGAAAAAGATGTTGAGGAGACTTCTAGTTCTACTTTAAGCTATTTGTAACATCAATTTTCTTAAAATATGATTATTAAAATTTTTTTTAAATAATTACTCATTCATCCTGTTTAACAACAGACAACCGGGCCTGCTGTACATGGCATGTATATGCACTTACGGTACATGGCTTGATGGGCAGATGTGGGGAAAATTTCTTCACCTCTTGGCCACTAGACGCCAAATCATCTGAATCCTCCATGGGCGCATTTAGGGTGCAGATAAGGCACGTACCCTGAATAAGGTGTGCATCCTCTTTCAGCTAGGCATCTGGCACCGGCTCGACAATAGGCTCAATGATTTCTTGCTGGCACTCCATTAACAACTGAACCTCATTGCCCATGAAACTTTATCAAAGATACTTGATGTAAAAGTTGTAGAATTCTTGACAGAAATTGTCTAAGAAAATTGTAGGAATTTAAATCCACACTAAAGAGCTAAGAAGTGATCCCCATATATGATCATTCTTTTCATTTTGGTCACTGATGAAGATAAACTCAATATTTTTGTATATAATCAATCAGTATTGGCTCTCGGATGTAACAGCTCTTGTTGTCAAGAGGCAAAAACTGTTGGTCTAAATCCGGTGAGAGCCTATTATTTTAGAAGATACACTTGGGTGCAGTTTTCATCATCAATCTCCTATGCATGTACATCTATACAAGAATGCCTTATGCACGAATGGAAGAACATATTGCACATGGGATCACTTGAATGGCCGGGTTCACACATGGGATCACTTGAATGGCCGGGTTCACACATGGGATCACTTGAATGGCCGGGTTCACACATGGGATCACTTGAATGGCCGGGTTCACACATGGGATCACTTGAATGGCCGGGTTCACACATGGGATCACTTGTGGCCGGAGTTCACACATGGGATCACTTGTATGGCCGGGTTCACACATGGGATCACTTGGCCGGGTTCACACATGGGATCACTTGAATGGCCGGGTTCACACATGGCATCACTTGAATGGCCGGGTTCACATGGGATCACTTGTATGGCCGGGTTCACACATGGGATCACTTGTATGGCCGGGTTCACACATGGGATCACTTGTATGGCCGGGTTCACACATGGGATCACTTGAATGGCCGGGTTCACACATGGGATCACTTGAATGGCCGGGTTCACACATGGGATCGCCTTGGCCGGGTTCACACATGGGATCACTTGAATGGCCGGGTTCACACATGGGGATCACTTGAATGGCTGGGTTCACACATGGGATCACTTGAATGGCCGGGTTCACACATGGGATCACTTGAATGGCCGGGTTCCTAAGACGATTAATCAAATGGAGTTCCTTATGCTGGTTACTCGTTCTGACTCTTGTATGGTTTTGAGTAGTCCACATTGGTGAGTTTGTAAAGAGAATAACTTTGACATGTCTATTACGTATGCTTGTCTAATCAATAACAGTATATTGCAAATGAAAGTGCAGTTAAAAATATTTTTCTTCTCATTCTTGTTCCCAATGGAGAAAAAAACATTGGAGTCTCCATGAAATGTCACAAAATATTCACATCATGCTCAGCATCATGAGTTCTTTTCACTTGATTGATTGTAAAAAAACCTCTCTAAAATAAATTTATGTTGTTGGAAATTGGATAGAATGTACTTCAAATTATCGGTGGTTTAACTTTCATTTTAACAATTCCCAAATATGTCTCACCAATCATGAAAGTATTTTCTTATGTAAATTATAATATAATAAAAAATGATGATTTAAAGTTTCTGACTTTTCCTTTGATTGTATCCAATACGGAGATTTGCCTGTTCTATGTTTTTGTTGTTTTTATACACCCGCCCAAAAGGTGGACAGATTATGTGATGGCGGTTTCCGTCCGTCTGTCCGGATGTCCGTCCCTTGTGTCCGGTGTATATCTAGGACAGTTTTCTATCTACATTTGCACTTTTTTGTGAGTGGATACACTAGGTCGAAACGATGTGTCGCGTACCAAAATGGAGGTCGGGTCATAGGTAGAAAGTTGACACTTGCCTAAAAACCAGGAAATCACTGAACCGTTCGTTCCTGTGACTGTTTGCTATCCACAGTTGCACTTTTTTGTGAGTGGATACACTAGGTCGAAACGATGTGTCGCGTACCAAAATCGAGGTCGGGTCATAGGTAGAAAGTTGACACTTGCCTAAAAACCAGGAAATCACTGAACCGTTCGTTCCTGTGACTGTTTGCTATCCACAGTTGCACTTTTTTGTGAGTGGATACACTAGGTCGAAACGATGTGTCGCGTACCAAAATCGAGGTCGGGTCATAGGTCAAAGATCAGTGTGGCCTAAAAACAGGAATTCATTGATCATTGACAGTTTTCTATCTACAGTTCCAATTTTTGGTGAGTGTGGATACCCTGGGGGGAGGGGGGGGGGGGTGGAGCGATGTGTCACACACCAAATGTAGGTCATGGTCAGAGGTCAAAGGTCAGTGTGGCCTAAAAATCAGGAAAATATTGATAATTGCTGATTTTTGGTGAGTGGATTTAGTAGGGGGAAAAGATGTGTTGCATACCAAAAATTAGGTCAAGGTCAAAAGTCAAGAAATCATTAAAAGTATATGGTTTTTGTATCAGTAGATATATTAGGGGGACAGCATGTGTCACGTACCAAAATGTAGGTCAAGGTCACAGGTCAAGATCACTGACCTCAAATCCTTAAAAAATTTAGAAATTCTTAAAATTTATGATTTTGTGTCTGAAGATACATTGAGGGGAGATGATGGGTCATGAACCAAAATTTAGGTCAAGGTCAAAGGTCACCCCAAAATCAGGAATCATTAAAATTACAACGCATATTAGGGAAGTGGGAAGAGGTGCCGACATACTGACATGGCTTCACAGTATTGCCTTCTGGTTAACGTATTCTAAAGCACATACCAAGAATCTAACGATTTGTGATATGTGTTTTATCTCCGGTACGCTTCTATTGCACCTGTTCATGTGGCAACTTGGACGACATGACCACACGGCCCCCAGCACCGGCATAAGCGGCACTAGATACAAATCCAGAGAGCTATGATGGAAATGCTCTGACAACTCACACATTGGCAATTGGTGAGCTGTGTCGCTGTGACAACTCGTAAACTGTGGATTGGTGAGCTGTATCGCCGTCAGATGAAAATGACGGCATTTAACACAGAAGACTAGTAAACTCTGATTAAAACTCAGCATCAACTGGGTCGTTGATGAAAAAATAAAAAGTCTCATTTTATATGCCCATATGGTCGTATAATCCGATGGTGAGTTCTGTCCATCTATCCATCCATTAACATTTGTTGTCTGTGCGATATCCCCAGTTCCAAGGTAT
>JAVTVY010010607.1:0-44875 GCA_036873755.1 Hanleya hanleyi | reverse complement strand
TTACTCTGCATATAGCGATTTAATTTCTTAGAATGTTCTTATTCGACTGGTTTAACTATAACTTTCTGTCTTATTCGGTTGATATATATCTCTATGATATTTTATGCATATGTATGAACATCACTTTTAACACGTCTGTTCCATTGTTATATCTTATTGTTTTCGCCCTCGACCTTCATGAAAAGAGGTTTTATATGCCTATGAAGTTATCGAGTTTTTAAATAAAGATTATCTATCTATCTATCTATCTATCTAAATGGAGATTGTATAGACCTCTGTCCGGGAATGGGTGAGAGTGGGGAATTGTGATTAAGATGAGAAATATATTTGAGGTTCGTCTAGAAGATATTAATGAGATTGCATTTTGACTAGAAGTAAATATACGGATGAAATTTGGGGGCTACCGCTGGCATGAACTTTAACCTACGGAGCGACTTGTGCCCTTCAACCGGTGAATCTGACAACTTATATATCGTTTGGTCACATATTCCACTTTGGAACGGCTAAACGGTTCTTTTGTGGCAGGGTTCAGTCTTTTGTTGACATTTGTCCTATTTCAAGATTTCGGGATATTATTGTTAAGAAATTAAGAAAAAATTGTTTCAACACAATCTTTGGACTAAAATGGCTTCAAAACAAAATGTTTTGTGTTAGAATCAACATGGTTTGTGTTAAACTCCATATATCAACACAAATTGGTGTTGATTGTAACACTGTTATTTTCAACACAATTCTGGTGCGAAAATGATTTTAACACATTTTTTTCGCAGTGATTTCAGCCCGTTTTCAAAAATTCCATGCGTCCCCATCATATGCGCATCCTAAAATGTTCTATAAGGTGTAATTTGCTGTGATTCACTGGATTTGAAGGAAACTACAGATAGCCCTACAGGCACATCTTATTTAGATCTCTATCTCTATAAAAATGAAGCGGGCATTCTCTCTCGTCGACTTTATGACAAAAGAGATGATTACAATTTCGACATCGTAAACTATCCCTTTCTGGATAGTAATATTCCAGTGGGACCTGCATATGGCGTATACATATCTCGCTTAGTAGCATTTGCTAGATCCTGTGTTAAATGATGATTTTAATCAACGTCACAAAACATTGTTGCAGAAACTTATAAAACAGGGTTATTCCACCAAGCGCCTCCACTCAAAGTTTCTCAAATTTGGCGATACATATCGCATGCTGATAGCAAAATACGAACGTAGCGTGCAAGATCTATGGCGCTACGTTTCGTAACTTGTGTCTAATTCCGCGTAACCCGGGGCTAGGGGCCGTATGAACCCATGTACTTCAAGATCCTCATGGTACTCATATGAACACTCACAATCAAGCGTGACTGAGATACATCATTCTTTAGATGACGACTTCACAACGAATATTATGGATTAAGAATACTGATCAGCGATACGGATTTGATATTTTTGGAACATCATGATGTCTGGCCGGCATCATTGAAAACTGTTGACCGCTTCTCTCTTGCAGGAAACAAGCCTATGTTTATGTATACTATGATTGTCTTTTTGAATTTGGTGCTAATACTGTTATGTGGAAAATGGAATAGGTCTTTTGGATTATGGACGCGGATATTCTCTAATGGACGACGGCTGGATTATGAATGACGGACTAGACGCTTGTAATTGAACAAAAACACAATTACCACAATAGTCATAATTCATTATTTTAGTAATATGCAATCATATTTCAGTTCAAGATATGTAAATTAAAAAGAGATTGTTAAGAATTATACATACCCACACCCGAGTTTCTTCACCGATCACAGGGGTGTCTAGATCGTAAGGCCGAGTTGTTCAACCACTCCGCCTAAATTTATATACCAGAAATCGATTTCGAACCAGACTGGAGGATGATAATCTAATCGTCCTAACAATAGGCTGAATGGATCTGGTGCGCGAGCCTGCCTTATCCACATCAGACAGATAATATATTAAGTTCGATGGATTAACTGATAGAGAGACGACAGACATTATATTATACAAAAATGAAATATAGGCAAACAGGTGAATGTAAATTTCTTACAACAGCTATAACCAGAAGGTCCGGCAACAAATTTATATTAATTTATTCCCACAGTTTATCTCCACATAACACTTTGAAACACAATAGGATGGTATTTCAATTTAACTGGTTCGGCGGTATACTAATTATAATTTCATAATATATATACCTTAGAGTTTTAGATGTTTAGATTGATATAACCTATAGTTGATTCTATCTGTCTATATCTATGAAAATGCTTACCCAGACAAACGCTGTTTGTCCCCGGACAATATTGTCTCCTCTCATACATCTTTCTGCATCAAAGGTACACTTTCTAGCAAGGCCCCGGTCAAAATGTCTAAGCCTGGACGTACGCTCTCGCTTTGTGTCCTCCCGGCTGACAGAGTCCCAGCAGTTCACTATTGAATCAAATGAGAAGGCACACTACTTTGCTACAATATATCTGATTTTCTCTATAGGGGCATATATATTCTTCTAAAAAATTAAGCTTTAGTTTCACCCACTCTCGTATGCCGCACCCTTTATAAATTGGCGAGGTATGTATAAGAGGAGGGAAAAGTTGAAGTCTGACGGCTAAAATGCAACCACAATTTATTATTTACTGAATATCGAGAGTATTTTTTGTATCACACAAACAACGATGGCAAATTTCTACATAATCGTTTTGAAATTTAGCAAATTCAAGACCGAGCGCGGTTTAGTGAATATTCGAACTAATGTCACTGTGATGGTTTATGTGCTAAGATGAAATATTACATATGATATATATTGCTCAATTAATTTAAAGTACATGCTATTGTCTTATATAGGTTGCGAAAATTGCATCTTGAAGTAGTGTATGTTTAAAGTGAGCTGAATACCGTTTTATCTCTGCAAAATTATGAAGCCAGTCCAGAAACATACCGTCTTTAGAAACCAACTACTTAGTGACAGGACAAATAATTCCTGTAAATTTTATTTTTTTTCTCGGCTGGCTTCTTCTGTGACAGAGATGAAAATATGCTATTTTCACCTCGCAACAGACGATAATATTTCACTTTGTCACTTAAACCACACAGCATAGGGCTGCCCATTTCGTAATTATGATATTATAATTAATAAACATAAAACTGAAAGGAAATACACGACCCCTAGAAGGTCTTTTTGCAAGTATTTACTTGATCTTGTGGGCGCCATGATCAAGGAAAAGAATAGAGGAATTCCATCATTGGAAACAATTCTAGACAATTATTCGAATATTGTCAGATAATATACTGAAATGACATCTTGGATGAATCAGTAGTGTTGAGTGGAAAAGTATCTTAGAATATGCGAGCGTCCTAGGGAAACTGAGGGGCTACCCAGCAAATATTGGGAAAAAAGCTAATAGGCGCGACCATCTTAGAACAAGTCTACAAAGAATGATTACAAGCGTCCAGTCCGTCATTCATAATTCAACCGTCGTCCATTAAAGAATATCCGCGTCTATAATCCAACGACTTATCCCATATTCCATATAACAGTATTAGCACCAAATTCAAAAGGATAATCATAGTATACATAAACATAGGCTAGTTTCCTGCAAGAGAGAAGCGGTTAACAGTTTTCAATGATGCCGACAAGACAGTATGATGTTCCAAAAATATAAAATCCGTATCGCTGATGTCCGAATAAGGACCGGGGGATTAACATTTTGAAGTATAGGTTACGAATTTATCACCTGTTTTCCACATATCAGGAGGATCTGCACTTTTTAACCAATCCCGAAGCAGATCATGTTTATATGATGCAATTTCAATTTCAGGAAAGCTCACCACAGTTTACCATACTCTTGATATCAAATGCATCCTCCAAAGAGTAAAAATGACTCGGGGAAAATTATGGTAAATAGCCTAGTGCTAGAGATAATATACATAAACCCTGATGACGTATTATCCCTCCTTCAATCACGTGATTAATTATCATTAATTTAATTGTCAGAGAGGGGAATCATGGTAAATTGCTTAGTGGTAAAATAAACAAATTGCTTATGGATAACTTCTAGTTTATTTAGGACGACGTTTCGATACAGGTACTAGTATCGTTCTCAAGTCAATGGCATCAGTAAATAAATAAGCAGTATATATACAGTTCCTGAGTAAATGTTAACAGCATGATACCAATAGTATTATACTAGGTGAGAAATATTTAATAGGACAGGATAGTATAATACTAGTGACATGATACTGCTTATTTATTTACTGATGTCATTGACTTGAGAACGATACTAGTATCTGTATCGAAACGTCGTCCTGAATAAACTAGAAGTTGTTATCCATAAGCAATTTGTTTATTTATCTGCTTCCCAACTTCTAAATGCCACTAAAAGAAACCATATGCTTAGTGGATGATATAATAGACATAATCCCTGTTGACGTATTACCACTCCTTCCCTTCACGTGTTTAATTATCATTAATTTAATTGTCAGCACGGGGAATCATGGTAAATTGCATAGTGGGTGAGATAATAGACATAAACCTTGAAGGCGTATTATCCCTCCTTCAATCACGTGATTAATTATCATTAATTTAATTGTCAGTGCAATTACTTCGTCATGATAAATTGCTTATTGGTTGAGATAATAGACATAATCCCTGGTGACGTATTATCACTCACTCCTTTCAGGTAATTACTTATCAATAATTTAATTGTTAGCGCGGGGAATCATGGTAAATTGCTTTATGGTTTAGGTAATAGACATAAACTCTGGTGATCGCTCGTTCAATCGCGTGATGAATTATCATTAATTTCATTGTCAGTGCACAGAACAGGTGTCCTGTATGTAACCCGACACACCAAATTAAGGCTAGCTATCCCCTTAGAGGCAGTTTTTGCACCCCAGTGACAATTTGCCTTCTGTACCAATAAATATACAAGATAACCATAATAAACTATATATTTTATGAAAGCGTATATAGTAGGGATTCCGCCTATATGATTTGTATAACCGACACTGCTATTGTATATCAATTGTTCCAATTTAAATTAATTCAAACGAAAACAATAGCGTCCATTTTTCAATTTAAATTTCATGAAAACTGTTGATTTTGTTTCAACTTTGATGGTATACCTCGATAGGAGACAACTTGAACTAGTAAACTTTATCTCATTCTTTTCAAATTTTTGCCTGGTTTTGTTTTTACAGCAATTTTACTAAAATAAATTGAAAAAAACGTACTATTTTACGATAATTTGTCTTTAAAGTTGAATAATTAAAAAACAAAGCCAAACTTACAAAAAGTGAGATAAGCCAATTACCAGTATACGAGTTGTCAGAGCATTTCCATCATAGCTCTCTAGATTTGTATCTAATACCGCTTATGCCGGTGCTAGGGGCCGTGTGGTCATATCATCCAAGTTGCCACATGAACAGGTACAATAAAAGCGTACCTGAGATACAACACATATCACGAATCGTTAGATTCTTGGTATGTGCTTTAGAATAGGTTAACCAGAAGACTATTCTGTGAAGTCATGTGACGCAGTCAGTATGTCGGAACCTCTTCCCACTTCCCTTATATGTGTTATAATACTAGATCACCTTATAAGTAATAAGCATGCCAAATTTCAAAAGCGTACCATGGATACTTTTCGATAAATAAACGTTTAAATCTCGGATTTTGTAAAAAAAATGAAAGGCTAGAAATCGGGCAAAATGTGTCCAGCTGAACATCTGAAAAATTAATCCTAATTTTTTGCTTGAATTATATTGTCAAATACATTTTTTATCTGTCTTATGGGGCCTACTCGAATTCCTATGTATTTTTGATAACTATTACACTAAGTTTATTCATCAATGTGCTTTAAAATCCAATTTAAACTTTAAAAACTTGCTAAAGCTTGTTCAGGTGAGAAATGTTAACACCTTTGCTAATTCCTTCGCGGCGGTGTCTGAGTGTCAATTAACAATACAATAAGCACTCAGACAGCTTTAAACGACTTACAATAGACAGTAGCGTGAAAGGTTAATCTCTTCCCAGCTGGATATCGGACCGCCTAAAAGGCAATGTATTTAATTTTATCAGTGCCTCAGAAACTAAATCTTTCATCCTAATATTGAAGCACTTCTACTTAGAATTTTGATTTCATTTTTTCATCAAATGTTAGACAAAATAGTGAAAATTTGAAGAAAGAAATAAAACAAAAATGACCAATTTTGACCCTCTAGCTATCCTTAAAGAACTATAGAACGTGTGTGTTCGGTTTTGCCAGACCAGGGATTTCGCGTTGGCAACTAAATTGATATCGTTTCATGTGAGGAATGTGGAAGGCTGATTAAATAACATTATTATCATCCTTATCTGCCATTTGTTGTGGATGTGCATTGTATCACGGAATAGAAGTGGGGTTAAAGGTCATCAGGTTTCATCAGGCCTATTGTACTGGCAACATCAGATTGAACTGTATTTGTCAATTTCCGGTCAAAAGGCGAAATACCATTTTTCGTCCGATATATTGACATTTGATATGCAGGCGAATGTTTCGAGATATTTTGAGACATTTAATAACCTAAATGTCTAGCGTCATATTTCATCAGCATTCCTGCGCAGAAGAATTTGAATATAACTGTGGAACACAAATCCGTCAGACGTTCGGACAGCTGTGTCGGACCGAAACTACCGAGACGTGTTTTTCACCTAATGTTTGAACCGCACCCCCCCCCCATATCACCGTCTTAAAATAAACCAATGTCCCCCGAACATATATATATATATGCTCTCTGAAGAAGCTGAATAAACAGCAGAAATGCGCATTAGAGCAATGTGAGCGTGTCGGCGTTTTCTCTATTTTCAAACAATTTATCTTCACGTTTGGCCCTTTTCCTGAATTTCTACTATATATATATATATATATACCTGGCGATTGATTTTGCGTCGATTGATACACGTGGAACATGAGGTGACGAGGACAGTTCGTCAGCTTTCATTAATGTCGTGGCCTAGTCGTCACCAATAAATGGTAATGGCCATTGCCATATATACATCATCCGAACGCATGGCACGATCATACGTAGACACTTCTGCTCGTAGCCATGCGATAACGGGTGATATCTGAGTGTATTAGGGCGTTTCCCAAATGGTCACATCCGATTGGTCCCGTTAGCTCCGACATCGGCGCAATCACATTCATAAAACGAAGACACACCTCCAGAAAGTATAAAATAAAAAGCATATCATTTTCCTGTGAACTGTCCCCAATTTTATTTTTTTACAAATATGTTAGGCCGTTTGTAATATGATTTTTCTTAAGGAAAACAAGGCAAAACAATTTGGGAGGAATGCCACAAAGAGCTCTGCGCTTTGCGTTTCAGCACCACGCGAATTTTTATTAGGTATGCCAAATATTCTCATTCTCCATTTGCGGAGGACGCGGTCGCTTGTCATATAGGTATTCAAGATTGTCAACAACAAAGATACCCGATTCAACTGCAGAACATTAGTTACAAAATTATAGCGGTTATAACTCCCCAGCAACCTCGTGTTACCATCGAAGTTTGATCGCAGATAATCCGTCAAAATTTGGAATAACTTGCTTAATGAATTTCGTATCATTGACAATTTAAATCTTTCAAAAAGCTTGTGAATAGCTGGCAAGATAAAAATTGTAGATGCACAGCATGAAAATTGAATCTCTTGGCAGCTTTGTCGCGCCAGCTTTACGCCTCCCTTTAACAAAAAATCACACTCACGATCTACTACTTTTAGATGGAGCGAAGAACAGTTCAAATTTTTAAATGTTGTTTTATATTTGCATTAATCTTAATTGTCTTTTAGTAGTAGTCTCCCTGTGATCAAAAGTGTGATTAAATCGTCATGTAATAGTCGACATGAATAGGTCTACGAGCTAATGTTTTATTGTTTGTATCTACCCGAATTTAAATATAATTTCGTTTTATTTGACTTGATACATACAGGTCGAAGGGGACAGAAAATATGGCAGTGAGTGAACATTCAAATGCCAAAAAAAGATAAATTGGATAAAGAAAGAAAACGGTATAACAACAGGGTTGAAGTTCTGTACTTAGCTGTTTAGTTGTGATTGCTCAAGTTCAAACTTTTAAATTTGGTTCACATGTCAGAAAAAAATCCAGTTGGTAAACCGCCAGCTGAAGGCGCAGTAAAGAAACTGAAACTAAAGCCAATCAAGAATTGAACTGTCTCAACTCTTGATTGCAATCCTTATGTCATCAATGGAATTGTCGAAAGGTTTTAAGCATGGTGTACATGGTCCTGTAGGCTGTGTTGTAGTGTGACAGATACAAATATTCATCAGAGATGTGAAATTGTAATACTACACAAGCCTTGAAGAAAATGGATGGTGTCAACAAGCTTTACTAGAGTATGTAATTTGAAATTGAAAGATGGATAAAGAAAGGTGCACGTCGTAAGTTTAACACTGAGACAAAGGATTGACCTTCATGGGAGCATTACCTGTGGGCTGACATAGCTCAGATGGTAAGGACAACCCTACAAATTAGAGAGTTCGTGGGTTCGATTCCTGTTGACAGCTAATTAGTCTTTTTTTAGTTATAAATATACAACTCTTGGGAGGGGATCAGACATTCAATATTTAGCCATCGTTTACTTAGACGCGTACATTGCAACATCGAAATAAAAGTTTGCCTCAACTGGAACGATTCAGGGGGGCATCGCCTATGAACCGGCATAGCTCAGGTGGTAAAAACAACTTTATGGGTTGGATAGTCGAGGGCTCGATTCCCGAGGATGACTGATTTAGTCTTTCTCTCAAAAATTATCAACAAATATCAAGAAATAAGGCTAAACCTATGTTGAATTCTCTTAATGACAAGCGATCAAAACAATTCTATACTATTAGACAGTGATGCATAGAAAAGCAATGAAAATAACCCAAAATCCTTTCACTCCTTCATCACAGGAGGCGCTGGAACAGGCAAAACTCTATTAACCAAGGTCATAAATTACGAAGCAACAGGAATTCTTACACGTACAGTACCGCATCCATTGCCATCTCTGCGTCGTTAACGGCTTCAGCAGGTATTGCAGCATTCAAATTCGGAGCAGCAAAGCTTGAAAATCTGAAAATTCATGCCATCGATGAAATTTCCATGGAAGACGACAAGCTATTCATTTATGTTGATTGAAGATTAAAATAGATCGAGCCGAACAAACCCATTTGAAGAAGTTTCTGTAATTGTTGTTGGATTTTTACCAGATCCCTTCAGTTAAAGCTACACCACTGTATGCCGCGAACCGAAATTCTGTGAGACGACCTTTTCTATAATGCTGAATTAAGTGACATCATTAACGAGAATGATGCACAATTTGCGAAAACTTGCCGGTTGAGAATCAGAAAGAAATTGGAACCAGTGGAAACAAATGGTTAGAGCATACTTCAGCAGTGCGAAACTGATGTTGACATCCCTGCCATACATATTTTTACTACCAATGATTCAGTAATGAATACAGCGTTAAAAGAGGCCGGTGTCATGGTCCGTGTGGTAATGTCATTCAAGATGTCCACACAAACAGCTACAATAAAAGCGTGGTTGTGATATAAATCATCACAGGGATCACTTTGGATCTGTTTTTAGAAATATTTGTCTTTGGGGTTATATGACTTCTTGTCATTATTCCAGTATCGTTTTCCACCACTCGTTTAATGTACGTTTAATTCACCCAACATGCACAGAACTAGTAGGAGTTTTATTGTTTTACTTCATACTTTTATTACTTATTTTTAATCGATGATAATATACATAACATAAATAGATCATTTTGGCCTTTACTCCATCAGACGCTCTCGATGCTCACCCATTAACATCAGATGAGTTTATCTTATCTGAGCTGGTCTGTCTTCACAGCCCGCTCTCTGTGTCACACCGTAGAAGGTTAGTAGAGAAAGGCAATTTTGGCAGCGCAAGGGAGTGTTTGAGCGATCTATTGGTCCATCCACGTGGACCTGCAGAGTATCGTATTGAAGATCTCGGTTTGTAGACTAAGATTGAAGTGATGTCTAAGTGGGTCGGTCTTATGCGCATGCGCAGTGGATCAGTCGTATTACACTCGACGAGAGCTTCAATGTGATAACCTGCACGGCTCATTTGGATTCCGTATGGCTCACATAATGGCGTTTTTTGCGGATGTTTTTATGAGATATCAGGATTTTTTCAAGTCTCATTATTGCATCCACCCGCAAATCGCGTGATTGAAAGTGCCAGCGAACCGGAATTGACCTTAAGTTCAAGGGTCAAAGGTCATCCCTCATTTTTCACCGCAATTCCCACGAAAGGGATCATTCTAGGTAAACCAAGATGATAAAACAAGGGAATAACCATTCAGACGTAAAGCTATGAAAAATTTATGCGAACTGTTCTCTGATTTTCTACGAGATTCCATAGTAAACCAATCAAGACATTTTTGATCTTTTCGCTTTGACATATAACTGACAAGTTCACATATATTCACACGTCGCACGGCACGAAATTTTGATATTTTCTACCGCCTAACAAAGTCAGACTTTTCAAGGCAGGAGTAAACCCTCAGCTGTTCAAGCACACTGTCTTCCCTTATATGTGTTGTACTTGAAATGATGCCATATTTTGATACCTTTTCAGATAATGTTTACTATATCGGCACACGTGCTACCTTGCGTAATTACTGTGGGCGTGCTTTTGAAATTGTTTCACCAAGCTAGCCACCTGATTGGCTAAAAGATGTAGTTTGAAATTCGCACGAGATTTATATAGCGCTGAAGTCAGATATAATATACCGTGATATTATATATGAGTTTACTAAGATTGGAAAGGTATGGGATTTGTTTTTTCTGTACTACTTACATTTGCATTCTTGGGTTCGAGGCCGAGAAGACCTGTGACGGTTGACCACAATATAAGGTACTCGAAAATTAATGGTTTATTAATCACATATTCTAGAAAAATAAATAATACATCGGGTTTTCTGGAATGAAGATTAATACACCATTAGTTTGCGAGAACCTTATGTTCCGGTCACATCTGCTGACAGGCTTGTTTCATTTTGTCAAGTGTTGTCCATATCTATTATCTCCAAATTATATATTAATTTGTTTTATTAAAGATACTATCAGTCGAAGTATATTGTGTTTCTATCGTGACAGATTGAATTTGGAACACATACGGAAATTGCAAGCTGTCATGTTTTGTAGACACAGAGATTTTCCACATGATACGGTAATGCGTTTTTCCCAACTAAGCCCTGTTGAAACGCGTTTCGTCACAAACTTCACATTTACAAAAATTTACAAAACGCCATAGCATTTCATGCAGTCAAAGAAACATTGAACACCAAAATCATCTGCATGGGCGTCGCTAGGATTTTTCTAGAGGGGTCGTTTCCTATGCTTATTTATTATCAGAGAGCCCAGTGCTGCGCAACCACCTCGCTGGGGGTCTAATAACACCCCAGCCACCAGTCAGATTTTTGGACCGGATTCTGGGCCTTCGCGCACATCGCCGGAAGTGACATCATATATAGTAAAATAGATGTTTACCGAACATTTCGATTACTTTTCTAGTCTCATAATACCTCTGTTGACATAGCGTTAAAAAGAATTATCTGTAGATAATTTTCCCTGTTTATCTGGAGAGAGCATATGAAAAGTAGTTCGCTCATGTGCAACACTAAAGAAGTTGTTCGGCCGGATTCAAACGGAACCTTGCGTTGGCTGGTTTCCACTATACGTCATAGCAACGTAGTAAAGATCAACTTCCGGTATTGGTGGCAGGGATGGTAATGGAGCCTGCGAAATGGAGCATGCGCTGTGGGGAGGTTGAGTGCTGCGCTGTCCTACTTCGGAGATAACATGCGCTTGTGCACTGATAGGGGATCGTTATCACCCATTGATCCAATATCTGTTCGACAATCTTGTAAAACTTAATACCATATATACCAAGATGAAGATTAGTAGCGCAGACATGGCCATCACTCTATCATGTGTCTATGTGCTTGTTCTTTTCGTCTTTCTTTTCATGTCTTATGTCACATTTAAATGAATGTCTTGTATACTGTAAAGGGTCTCATAAGTACCAATATGAAGATTAGTACCGCACGTTTTATGCATTTATGATAAAACTTGTATTATAAATTATTATCTTATCTATAAGGGGTCACTTCGAAGATGTTTCGAGCAGCCCACGGGAATGTTTCGACCACCCTTGTCATCTACGTACCGGAGTGTTTCAAGCACCCTAGTCACCTACGTACCGGAATGCGATAATGTTATCGAAGATCATTTGAGGTCGATCGGTCCGCATTGCCCGCGAATGATCTTGAAATCATTTTGGACATATCAGGGACGGCGGAACAGATATTTCCTCCCCCCCCATATTTTCACGAAAAGAAAAAAAGTCATACAAATGGGACCTGACACACTTCACAAACATACTCACAACTGAGGACTTCACACACACACATGGCACACATAAAGGGCATTGAAATTACCAAATGGGGACTTTCGGGATTTCTGGGGGTCAGATAACCTTCTGAAGTCATATTACATCAAGTTGAAACTGAGGACTTGAGCACACGTTCCCATCGTCACTGAGGTCCTAACATGTAAGGTGTGTATCCAGGGCCAGGTCTTCAGTTGCCAGGTAAAAGACACAGACACGCACACACATACGACACAAAACAAAATAAAAAAGATCAAAATCTTTTGCAAAATATTTTGCAATATACATGAATCACAATAATACCAAAAGACTCACCAACCAGTAGAAAAAAAACTGTGATACTGACATGGTCATAGCTTACCGTAATAAACCTTTCGATTGAAATGATATATATATTTAATATTTAAATTATTTATACTGGTGAACATCATCAGTTGCCTGATGGCGACTATTGCTGTGATAGAGCCCCCCCCTCCCTTTGCTTCCGTCATGCCGGGACTTGTGTCAGAATCTCTTCCCACAAGGGAAGGCGTCCAGAGATATTGCCTTGAACGGTCAATACTTTGTCTTGTTCTCCAATCCCATCGACAGAGCACAAATCCGTGTATTTGGTAGTCGAATTTATCCTCAGAACATCGACCAGACCAGACCTAACAGCGCTCGTCCAGCAGCAGCAACCCGCGCCCAAACAGCGGGTTCCCTTCATACCATCAGTCCCGGAATATCACCCGACCGTGAAGGATCAACCCAAACCCGTATAAGGGAATTAACACAATGTGAACTCGAGACTATGGAAGGATGTGTTCAAAGAAAGTATGGACGCCGAGATGGGCTAGACGTTGGAGACCACGGAGTTTCAAGTTTCACCACAAAGGGTATGCGAAAGAGGGAGCTGCAATTTTAACCCTAACACATTGGTACCCAGATTACGACGGGCTTTACGTTAGGGGTATGTCGACCTCGTCACTCATATGAAATTGCTGGACAGGGACCCGGTCTATAAGGAAATCGAACTTACAACTTTGATGTTAAAAATCCCAGGCATGAGCTGCACAGCGGCGTATGTCAGAGCGATGGCTCAAAAGAAACATTTGTTTGAACGCATCATTCAGATCAAAAGTCTCTCACTATAAACCCAACAACGAGGATATTCTAGACGAAGCGTTACGTCAAGCCAACGTTCAAGTCGATGCTATTATTGATACAGCTCAAGGTGGATCCACCGAGACCATTCACCACCAACGCATGTGTGGTCCTATTATCACTCTCATAGATGATATCAAATGGGTGACCGGGGTACGTCTTCTGCTGCATAAGCGTTGGTCTAATGGTTAGAGCGTCGGCCTCGTAAGCGGTAGGTACTGGGTTCGATCCCAAGCCGAGTCATACCAAAGGCTTGAAAAATGGAACTTGTTGCTTCCTCGCTTACGCTCAGCATTAAGAGGATAGAACAAGGACTGGTTCGCTCGGTGTCAGTATAATGTGACTGAGTGGGGTGTTATGTCTGCCTACGGCATGATGTCTCAGTGGGGCAGCAGTATAAAATGGCAGCATTACATCTGTTCTGTTACAATCGTCGCTATATAGCTGAAATATTGCTGAATGCGACGTTAAGCCTTAATTCTCTCTCTCTCCCTGTTCTGTTACAAGTAGGTACCATCGCCCCGAACCCTCCCTCCCTTCCCTTCCCCGTCGTGGTATAGCTGAAACAATTTTGAAGTGACGTCTGAGTGCGAACGCACGTTCAGCAGACATTACGACATGATGCGACACCAGAATAATATACATGGGATTGAAGACTCCGAGGAGCCCACTAAGTATGATACCGAAACAGAAACTGCTGACAGTCAATTGACTGATACGGAGAGCTTGACCTCAGATAGACAGCCTACGTCCTAGGGAAGTGAGGAAGAACCTACCTGTTGGGATCGTATTGTGCATGAAGCTATTAATACACATGTTGCGGTAATCGAAGACATCGAACAGGATAACTTACAACAGGCTTACATTCAAATGCGCCCCAGCATCAGGAAAACCGCCATGGCCATCTATGAACGGTATAGCCTGCTGCCACTGGAAATGAAAGCTGACCCCACGCATAGGCCCATCATGAAGACCAAACGTTACTTGGAAGAGGATATGGGGTCACCACCCCTCGAGGCCCTGGAAAATGCGTTCAGAATGCGCAACAACTGTTTCAGGACATGGTGCCTCAACGGTATCCTGGACTGCCCGACGGCGCTTAAGCCAAAAGCGACCCTTGTGCATTGAAGATTGAACTTTCTCAAAGAACGGCTTCTGATTGGACAAGAGCCTACGATAATTGTAAACACACCCAATGTGGCTCCCCTAGCATCGGCATGATGTGCCGGAGGGGAGAATAAAATTATTGACCTGTCAACCTTGTTGTTGTTCTCTTATCTATCTACATATCATGGCGTTAACACGCAAGGGGTGGTTACAGACCGAGGTTAATGGTTTACAGACGACCCTATATAACCACTCACTCTCTACAACTCCCGAGTGATCTATAAATATAACAGGGGTTTTCTCAGAAAAATCCCCGAAAATTTACCCTGACAGTTTCTGCTTTCTGCACTACTAAACTGGATTACTTCCCTTGAATTTCACTTCCCTGAAATTGAGTGAATACACTATCTCAACAACAACAACAAAATTCTCATTTCTATCACTCCGTTTCTTTTTCTGTGAAAACATGCGCCAACCCATGACTTGATCGGCCTGGATATAGCGATATAGCGTATTTTCGGTTATATCGTCCAGTGAACATAATCGAAATATCTCAAGATCGGCTTTTCTTGAAACTCAACTACTTAGATAAAGGACTGGACATCATTAATTTACCTCGAATCCTGAATGATCCGCTGTACCAAACTATTTCAAGTTCACAGAACCTCCTTGCATTTCACATAATTATACTAAATCTATAGCCACCAAAATATTCAATTACTCCAATGCTGTCAAGGAGTTTGACGGGAACTTATACAGGTCAGGAGGCTATAGTTGTGATTGTGAATTGTCGAACTTTATCTATACACCATGCAAACATATTGTGACTGGTGACCTTGATGTGGTGAGTGATAAGGATCTGAAATTACTCCTGATGAAAGGACCTAAATATAGAGAGCCAGGAAGAATAAATCTGAAGGCCGACCAGAAGATAGTCCTGTCTGCATTGGAACAGTACGTTATTGATTGGTCTAAGCGAGAAAAAGTTGAACCTACAGTACTCGCTAATTGGCTGGACCTCACCAAGAGCAAGGTCGTTGAAACAATCCGCCATATTGACAGAAGTACTCTTCCCCAAGCAAAACAAGTACTCAGAAACCTCAATTCGCAAGAAGTTCTAGCAAATCTCCAGAGTAAATTCGTCATAGTCCCAGCAGACAAAGCTCCGAATAATATAATATTCATATGTAAATATTACTATTATCAGGTGCTGGTTAAAGAATTGAGTGTAGACATATCTTCATCAAATACTCTACTTACTCCCAAACTGCATTTACTCTGGAAGATTTATTTAACAATCACAAAAAGTTTCTCAGGGAAAGAGGTATTTGTCTTCCAACCAATCATAACGACATACCAAAAATATACTGGACTCCCAAAATGCATAAATCACCATACAAAGCTATATTCATAGCTGGTTCTAGAAGCTTCACCACAAAGCTTCTTTCAACCCAATTGACGAGGGCCCTTCAGGAGCTAAAAGCATTTTGGGAAAGGTATTGCGCCACTATTTCTAAGAACTCTGGCGTGGAATATATGTGGATATTGAAAAACTCAAAATGTCTTACGGAAGAATTTGATGCTAAAGGTCACATACCGTACCGACATGTATCCACATGGGATTTCTCGACTCTCTATACTACAATCCCTCATCAGGACCTTATTGGCCGTATAAGTTCATTAATAGTATCTGTGTTCAAGAAAACTGATCGTAGATATATTAATGTCGGAAGCCATAAAGCATTCTTTAGCTCGACTACATACAAGAGATATCATTCATGGGATGTTTATTTGTTTATAGAGTTGCTTGAATTTCTCATTAAAAATATCTATGTGAAATTTGGCAACACAATATATCAACAGCATATAGGTATTCCAATGGGTACTAATTGCGCACCCCTGTTGGCTGACCTGTATCTGTTCTCTTATGAATATGACTATATGCAGGCGCTTTCAAAAACCGATCCATTCAAAGCCCGTTCCTTCTCATTCACCAAACGCTATATAGACGATCTTCTCGCTGTGGATAATCGCTATATAAATGACGAAGTGAAGGATATATATCCACCTTCGCTGGATTTGAAGGAAACTACAGATAGCCCTACAGGCACATCTTATTTAGATCTCTATCTCTATAAAAATGAAGCGGGCATTCTCTCTCGTCGACTTGATGACAAAAGAGATGATTACAATTTCTACATCGTAAACTATCCCTTTTTGGATAGTAATATTCCAGTGGGACCTGCATATGGCGTATACATATCTCGCTTAGTAGCATTTGCTAGATCCTGTGTTAAATGTGATGATTTTAATCAACGTCACAAAACATTGTTGCAGAAACTTATAAAACAGGGCTATTCCACCAAGCGCCTCCACTCAAAGTTTCTCAAATTTGGCGATACATATCGCATGCTGATAGCAAAATACGAACGTAGCGTGCAAGATCTATGGCGCTACGTTTCGTAACTTGTGTCTAATTCCGCTTAACCCGGGGCTAGGGGCCGTATGAACCCATGTACTTCAAGATCCTCATGGTACTCATATGAACAGTCACAATCAAAGCGTGACTGAGATACATCATTCTTTAGATGACGACTTTACAACGAATATTATGGATTAAGAATACTGATCAGCGATACGGATTTGATATTTTTGGAACATCAAGATGTCTTGCCGGCAACATTGAAAACTGTTGACCGCTTCTCTCTTGCAGGAAACAAGCTTATGTTTATGTATACTATGATTGTCTTTTTGAATTTGGTGCTAATACTGTTATATGGAATATGAAATAGGTCTTTGGATTATGGACGCGGATATTCTCTAATGGACGACGGCTGGATTATGAATGACGGACTAGACGCTTGTAATGGAATAGCGCTTCACATGGATACCCACCTCGACCCCAAAATGTTCTTTCCCTGCCTGCGCATGCGCACCATTGCTTTACTTTTATTCCACACCAGGCGAGTTGGACGCTACCCCATAAGAGCTTCAAACTGATACCCCACACGACCCAATCCGACGACTACGGGTCCACCTCGACCCCAAAACCTCCATTCCAGTGCCCTTTTCCCGCCATTCCGTTTGCGTATGCGCAGAATGTTGAAAACGGACGATACACTAGTCCCGTCGCATGGTTCCCCACGAGAGCTTCACTATGACATCTCATACGATCCAGTCGGACCGCTATTGGTCCATCTCGACCCCAAGACGTCCATTCAAATACTTTTTCTACTGCGCATGCGCAGATAGACGATATCCCACCCCGTGCGCAGAAAGTTGGAAACGGACGACACTCTAGTCCAGCTGGCTTTACGATGACAACTCACGCGACCCAATCGGACCACTATGGGTTCACCTAGAACCCAAAACGTCCATCTCGATCTGCCTGTCTACTGCGCATGAGTCTTCAGCAGTTTTCAACAGAAGTCAATACTTCGTGGTCTACAGCTCGAGATGAAGAAAACAAGGGGCCACACCCCATACCGTAAATGTCCATGAGTGGGTTCCTCATTGCGACTAACATTGTCCACTGCAGCAGAATGGACCTAACATGTCCATCCCCAGGCCTGCCTGAACTTTTCAGCGAAAGTCAATCCCCGGCCTCGAGACCCCACTCATCGTGTTCTACATCACGAAACAAAGAAAACAAGGTGCCACACCCCATAGTAAAATCCACAGGAAAAGAAAAAAATGGCCACCCCAATACTCCTATTCCATGGATGCATTCCCTGAAGATTAATATTGGAACTCACTGGGGTCCCATGTAGGGGCAAATAACTTTTGCTGGGCCGTCATGTCACCGGAAATGACGGCACATGAAGTGAACCGGATGTGACCGGATAGATCCACCCGAATCCACACCATCACCCTCAATACTAAGGAATTTGTGTTTTATATACTACTTACACAGTTGAACTGGGAGTTTCTCCAACACAAGTACCGTGAACCTATACCGGCAAATTCTATTTGAGCTGTATTGGTGTTTTCACCATCAAGAGTGCAAAATGCTGTTATATTTGTTATGTTGATGAAGAGAATTACTAATTTTTTAGAATTATCCATCTTTCATGATTGGCTGTTTTGCAAGGTTTTAATTATAGCCGCGTCTTGCCATGTAGATATGGATGAGAAATTTTGTGCAAATACATTCCAGTATTACTCTTATAAATGAAAAGAAGACTCGAGGTGAGGTTGTGGGAATGGATGCCATAACACAGGCCTTAATCGTTAAACGACAACGTAGCATGACTCACGGTTATTGGACAGGCCCTATTATTGGAAACCTAGATGCGGTGGGGCTATTTTCTGAGAATGTTACATAACAACTGTAATACAAATTAAAATTTACAGTAGAATTACAAAGGCATGTTGATAAATTTCTGTTTACTCACGAAATTTGTGCACGTTTACCCCTCGTGCGGGTCGGAAAAATTGTCACAAATTTGGGTGAAAAATTGCGTCAGGAAATTTCCTCCAGTTTCTCAATTTCATACCTGATTGCAGATATGCTTAAATTAAATGAACTTTGGCTTAAAATGTTCCCACAAATACAGAGAATCTTTCATTCTGAATCTCAGTATGCAACGCGACCGGAGACTGGCAGACGATGTGTATTTCTTGCCACCACTCGCATCTGAACATAGAACAATTCCGGGGAGCAGCCAGTTTGCGATAGCATGACATGTGGCTCAAACTGGCTATAGCAATGATTGACTGCCAAGGATAATGGACACTCCCAAAAACTGCAAAATTTGGGACTAGTTGAATCTTCGACGCTCATCCCAAAACTTGTAGGTTACAGTGCTGATTCATGTTTAAATATTCTTGGAGGTTTACTAAAGACTGCGGGACAAACAATTTGAAAGTAAGTTCATTAGTTTCAAATAAATCCATCACTGAAAAAGTGTCCAATAACTGGGCGGTGACCCAGAGTTACATCCCCCTAGATTGGAACTCTTCTGTGTTGGAGGTAGTTTTTGGTCTTTTGAGCTGGTGGCGCCCCCTGTCGGATGCAAGAGTTACCTTCCCCGGCAACATGTTACGTTAAATGCCGTTTATATACTACTGGCACGTCTGACAAGTTCCAAGGCTCTACAAAGACTGCCGTTTTTAGGGGTCTCCGGGAGTTCGTCACTGCGCATGCCGATGTTCTCGACAATCACCGCCGGAGCCGATTCTACCACACTATTATCATCACCATGTGGAGATGTGCATGTGACCGTTTCGACTCGATCCGACCTTTTCTCCAGAGTTATGCCCCATGAGTGCCGAAAAACTACTCCCAACAGCTACCTTTTCTAATGAACGCAACACAGCAGAGGTTTTGCTGGATTATTTTCAAATTTGCCACACATTATTATCACCATGTGAAGATATGCATGTGACCTTTCCGACCCGATGCGATGCTTTCTCCAGAGTAATGCCCCTTGAACGTCGAAAAGACTACTATTAGCTATCTGTTCAGTGAATACAACTCGTGAAAGAGGTTTTGCTGGATTCTTTCGAAATTTACCACACATTTTCGTTACAATGTAAAGAGGTGCATGTGAGCTTTTCGACATGATCGGACGTTTTCTTCTGAGTTATTTCCCTTCATCATAAAACACTCTTCCATCTGCTGCCTTCTCTTGTATAGGGGAGATTGGGGTACACTGGGACATTTTCGCCTTTTTGCAAAATTATTATTGGCATGTAGTGTAGCCTTCTATACTCTTGTTATAACTTATATTTAGTATGACATAGTCATAGAAAAAATTCTGAAATATCTGTTATACATTTCTTCAGAATTTGTTTTCAAAGACGTAAAAAATGTGTTCCAGTTTGCCCCACTATGGAGTACACTGGGACACCCATTTGAGGTGCGTGGGGACAATAATCAAAATACATGTTATATCAAGTATATACGAATAGGTTTCATAGGAGTTTAGAAGATTCAAAAGCGATGGTTAAGTTAGTTGCTACTGTAAACCCCTGCTTTACGTAAAATATTTCACAGACGCCAAATTTGAGGAAAGAAATATTTTGTATGATCCTCATATACAACGAAATCAATTGACTTTGAAAGTGTTAGTAAAACTCATCAAATCTGAGTTTACCAACGATAGATTTTCTATATTTGTAATCAATATAGGTGATGTATGGGGGTGGTAGCTTCCTGCTGATAATATTGTAATTTGCTTCCTGTACTCAACAAAGGAGCTAGACGGCTTGTCCCACTGTACCCAATCTCCCTCTACACACAATTTCTCATTGAGTTTTTGCTGGATTTTTTTTTAAATTCGCCACACATTAGAGTGACCATTCGAAGATGTGCACGTTATCTTTTCCGCCTGATCCAGTTTTTTCCTCGCAGTTATGCCCCTTGACTGTTGAAAAAACAACACTTCCATCTGATATTCGTTTTTGTGAACGCAACGTGCGATTCTTGAAGCAGTATAAAACTGGTGTCTGATTTCTTCGGCATAAGGATCATGGAGCCTGATTGTCCTGAAATCATTCATCATAATGTGCTGTATGATTTCCTGAACATAAGTAATAGAACGCAGGCCTTCAAGTGCCTCCTATATTTCCTATATTTTCCTATATTTTTGAGTCATTCCTATATTTTCCTATATTTTACTCAAAACCTCCTATATTTCCTATATTTGGACTTTTTCTCATGAAAACTTTCATCAATGCTCTGTAATGAGTCCAACTGACATGAGGAAATTCAGTCCAGAATTTTTTTTTCGCCTCGCTTCGCTCGGCAAATATTTCAAACATTTCAATCTCTCTATGCTGAATCAAACAACAGAACAGGTCACCTCGAAAAACACCACTATGACCGCATTCAGTGAAAGTAATTTGATTAAACACCAGAAAACTACCATGTTTGGAACATACAATGCAGTACTCCTTTATTTCCTATATTTTCCTATATTTCTGCTATATTTTTGCAAATTTCCTTCTATCTTTTTTCCTATATTTTTACTGTGAGCCACTTGCAGGCCAGAGAACGATCCTATTACTATCACTTCATTGATCAGCTGATCATCTTTTTCCCTTATTGCACATTACTATATTTTACCTCTTCGGGGTTGAGCCATGTTGTTGTCTACTGAGTATGTTTAAGAGCGTATCTTGGGTTCAACTGAACTCTTGTTACAATAACACAACAGAAGCATCAGAAGCAAATAAACTAGAAGTCTGCAGCCTTAAACTTTAATAACTAGAAAGCATTGGCCACCGCCTGCCTGCTTATAATGTGATGTAGTTGTGCAGTAAGATTGATATATGTCGTTTTCGTGCAGATTCAAAAATCGAGTGTTGTATCACGTGAGATGAGCTGATGCGCAGCCTATGGAACGTATATAATTAGTCACACCAATGACCCCAGCGTGGCGACTTTTTATTTCCTCGTATGTGAAGAGACTGTACAAGAGTCTAGTGGTGTCGGCGGTTTGACGAGTGCCAGTGCCGCCCATCTTCATTTCATCGAGCGAATTTCTGCGTTTCGGTACCCACTTCGAACTTCCCTTGATATATCTGACCCCTTCAATGTTCAAAGAACTGATAAATAGACACGAGACGTCACTGACCTCGAAAACATTCGAATTTCGAAATGTATCATACAAGAGCGTTATTCATTGGCTGACCTATATATTGGGCCAACACAAGCACCATATTAGGAGGAATGACGCCACTACTTGAGGATGATGTCACTTTGCACACGATGGGTTTGCAGGTTCTGATTGGTTCGTCTCTCGTTCGTGGGTGAAATTTACACCTCGAATCTTGAACTCCGGAGGTGGTCAGATAAATCAATTCAATCAAGTCAGATAAATCAATCTGGGAACGTAGAAATTGGTTTGATAAAATGAAGATGGTGCCGTCTAGCTTAGGCTACTCTGATTATCAAATCGTACAAAGAATGTTTTAGGATCTGGCGCTGTACACAGCGAAGACATTCAGAGTACAATCATAGGCGTTGAGGGAGATTGGTAAGTGACATAAAGGTTCATAAAAGACCCACTGGGTATATTATAGGAATATAATATTTTTTCTTTCTTTTATTCCAGTGAAATGTTGTCGTGGTTTCTTTGTGATAAAATATGAGCATATGATTGAACCATATCAGAGGAGTTTAGTGCCATATATTCCACCTTTCGCCCTTGGAGGTAGACCGGCCCAGTCACCGGGTTTGAAAATTAAAAATCGACGATAACGGTCGTATTTGACATACAAAGAGTCACGGCCCCTTTCCCTGGCTATAGGCCCACAGCAAAACCCCAGAGTACACATCCTTAAGTTCCGATATTTAATGAAAACGAGGTAATTTTGTTGCGAGAAAGGATCGAATTGAAAGTTTAAAACGCGTCAAAAGCTAATTTTCAATAAATTGGACGTATTTTACGCCCTTTTGGATACAGTTTTGTGCAGGAGGTAGCCCAGAACCAGAATAAAAATCGATTCATTCAATTTATCCTCCCATTCCATACAGTTTAACTATCAATATATTTTGGTTCTGACTTGCCTTGACCACTAAAAAATGAAATTAAAAATTATTTTAATGGTCGCCTTGTTGACACTATTGCGTTTACTTATTAGGGATACAATACTATGGAATTTTGTTAGCTCAATAGGTTAGACGCAGCGTTGAGCTTATAAATAAAGCTCTTTTTTTTCCTTCGTTGTGGGTTCGAGACCCATTCTGTCATTTATATGGTGATCCTTTTCCCCCGCGTTTAATATTATTTCGGTTTTTTCCATCTAAAATATTATCCAAAAAATTCCTTTTACGTGTATATGAATGTGATTAATTATAAAAGATAATTAATTTCATGAGATGGGGTCATTGTATTCTTGTATTTCACGCCGGCTGTACAGTGAAAGTACCGTTAAACGCTAATTAATTTCATGAGCATGGGGCCATTGACTACAAAAACTATTTCCTCCAAAAAGTTCAAGAGCACACCCAATCTGGTAAACTGACTCTCCTCTCAACCATATATGAAGAATACAAATTGCAGGATTACCTAGAAAATATACAAAACCCGGATCATAGACGAACAATAACAAAACTACGAATCAGCTGTCACAAACTCGAAATAAAAACACCCCAAGATGTGACCGGATCTGTCGCTACTGTACCCAAAATGTAGTAGAAGATGAAGTACACTTCTTGCTATACTGTCTTCGACATAACAAACACAGAGATTATATAAACCAAATTATCCACAGTAACCGACTCCCACCCCATCCGGAAATTATAAAAGTTAAATCTATACTAAATCCCCACAGAGACATGCTTCAAAAATAGGAAGACTGGTACACCAAATGTACCAGTCACGGCTCAACCTTAACCCTCCATCAAAAAACCGGCTGGACACTTCTTAATTAGAGTTTATACATCAACACACTGGCAACTTCTATGTTATGTCCTAGAATTACTACTAACCCACACTGTTGGTTCAAACCATACTATGAAACAATGTTGAAAACGACGTTAAATCCTACTCACTCACTCAAACCATACTAACTAATAATTACTACGTTGCTAAAGTACCATAGTAATTATATTGTTTTATTTGCCATACTTGTACCATTTTACGAGTCGTGCAATAAACATATTGTATTGTATTGTATTTCACGCCGGCTGTACAGTGAAAGTACCGTTAAACGCTTATAAATCACCGAAGAATGCTTACATGTTACATTTTCCTGTATTATGTATAAACTATGCAAACCGTAGCAGAAATATTTATTCATTTCCGATGTTATATTTCTGTATGCACGCTAAAAAAGTTGTCCAACTGAGCTCTGCCTATGACGGGGAGAAAATCAGGCAAAGCCAGTAAAATTATACCGTTGAGCAGGACACTTACTACAGAAACAAGGGACTAAACAGAGACAAATACTTCGCTCTCTGCAGTGATACCTCGGAGGAAATAACAGCAGATACACACCTCGACACTTCTTAAAACACGAATTGTCCATGAGTGAATAATAGATTCAGAAATCTGTCGCTAGAAATGTCTTTGCACGTTTTCGATTTAAGTATGCAGGGCAGGTACACAAATGAATACAAACTGCTATGGATAACCTCCTTGTGCTGACACTTGCATATTTAGCCTGCTTATATTTGATCAAGAACATACCATAAGATTCTTGTTAATAGCAACTACATGTTACGTGTAAATACAACACAGTTTCACTCCAAGATTTATTTTTTGATTGGCCAGAGAAAAATCAGTGTGTGAGTGCGCAGTATGTCTGTTTTCTTTGCCGTCCGAATGGTAGTTGGGATGCGTTTTAGAGCGCAGTGTGTATGGGACGCTGCCTGGGCAAAGGGATCATGCCCCTTTTATTGGTCGTTGGAAATCTCGACACCTAGCGTACTGTTCCCTTGTCGGCTTCCGTTCGATCCGAAGTTGTGAACACTTTAACACACGCGGCAGGCAAGTTGTATGGTGGCCGTCAGCTGCCACTATAATTTTTCTATAAATTCATTACTTTTCGAATCTATTTTCCTCATCATTGTGAATTTTTATTTGATTTAACTTTTTATTTTTCCTTTTCAATTTTTTATTTTATTTTATTTTATTTTTTTTTATTTTCAGATTTTTTTTTTCATTTTCATTTTTTTCGTTTTACTTTTTTTTTATTTAATTTCTTTTTTTCGCACAACATTCTACATGTCCGAGAACTGCCAAGCCGACAGCTGCCAATTTCCCAGCATGTTTCATGGCTCGAATTATCTCCCATGTTTGATTTTCTGTGTCAGAAGCGCTAAACTTGCTACAATACTAGAAACAAATGTGCAATGCAGTGGGAGAGAGATGCAGATCTGAAAAAGCAGTTGCAAACATATGTGTTACAAAGGATATGTGGCGACAATATGGGAATAACTCCCTTGAGTGAGATCAAAACCTACCAAATCAGATTTTTCTAGAAGTTTACATACTGAAGTATCAGCCTCGAAAAAATTAGAAGTTCAAATGGAGATATGATTGATCAAAATGTGCTTCTCGGCCTGATTTGGTTTTTTTGAAGCGTTTGCAGTGAGGATTTTCTCTCAAAGCAAAAATATGACACCTCAAACCAAAATAATTTTGTCACACAATGCATTAGGAAGTTTGCTTATTGGAAAGAACAGCGAATGGTTTTGGTTTGAGGTGTCATTTTTTGCTACAAGGGAAAACCCTTCATGAAAATGCCCAAAAATACCGAAATAAGCCCGGGAGCACATTTTGATCAATCATATCTCCATTTTTATGCAACTGGACATCAGTTTTTTCGAAGGGGATATTTCATTATGCAAACTTTAAGAAAAATCTTTTATGGCAGGTTTTGGAGTGGAAAAAAAATAGGCTTTATTACCATCACACACAAGGATTTTTTCGTATGTAAACGTCACATATCCTTTCTGTATCAGAGGCGCTCAACTTCAAAAATGTCAGGCACAGAAGCGTGGAAGAAACTGACGGCAAAAGTGAAAGTAAACGACTGAAGAATTACGGCGAAGGTGATCACATTCCTCGTAAAATAAAGGGAGAAGAAATGACCGTTCAACGGCTGTTATGCTCTGTGTCTATGAAGGCCCAGAAAAATATAAGAATCGGACCCAAAAAATTCATGCCGTTTAGCAGCAGCGAAGGCGAATTGCCAATGGAGAACACTAAACGTGCATGCGAACATCATTTTTTTTTTTGGCATACGACATCCTTGCAGGAGAACAGGGACCTTCCTGTAAAAGTGTGGGACAAATTCCCGAAATTAAATTGATTCATATTCGCTTAATTCCAAGGGCTTCGTCGTCTGATACTTCAACACAGGATAAAGATTTGGAATTGGATGAAATCAATCCTGTTCCAGTCGAGAGGCCTATAGCTCGTTCGGGTTCGAGCCCTGCTGGTCCATGTGTGAAAGTTTGTCAGTTACTTGCCGAAGGGCGGTGGTTCTCTCCGGGTACTCCGGCTTCCTCCACCAACCAAACTGACTGTCACCATATGAGTGAAACAAACTTGAGTGTGACATTAAGCCAAATTCCCACCCTCCCTCCCTCGAGAAGCGTGTCAGCTTCAGCAGACAAACTTTCCACATCTTCCGATCCACGCCCGTAAGCCCCCTACCACTACCAGCCAAAATGTTTCAAAGTCTTTGCCAGTGACAAATATGTTAAAGCTGGATAAGCTGAGCAACAAGATATCCACAACAGTTGAGTTTATTTAGTTTTGACTTGGACCATTATGACATGGTCAATGGTTGGGCTGATTGCATTCAATTCGAAATCTTTATTCTCTGTTAAAGTATCAGACGACGAACCCCTTGGAATAAAGCGAATATGAATCAATATAATATCGAAAATTTGTCCCACGCTTTTACACGAAGGTCCCTGTTCTTCTGCAAGGATGTCGCATGCCATATCCCCAACTCTTGCAAAAAAATTGATGTTCGCATGCACGTTTAATGTTCTCCATTGACAATTCGCCTTCGCTGCTGCTATTAAAACAGCACGAATTTTCTGGGTCCGATTCTTGTATATTTCTGGGCCTCCCCAGACACAGAGCATGAGAGGCGTTGAACGGTCATTTCTTCTCCCTTTATTTTACGGGATCACCTTCACCCTTTTTCGGTCGTTTTGCTTTCACTTTTGCTGTCAGTTTCTTCGACGCTCCTGTGTCTGACATTTTTGAAGTTGAGCGCCTCTGATACAGAAATTCGCAACACATATGTTTGCAACTGCTTTTCCAGATCTGCATCGCACATTTGTTTCTAGTCTTGTAACAAGTTTAGCGCTTCCGACACAGATAACCATACAAGGTAGATAATTCGAGCCATGAAGCATGCTGCGAAATTGGCAGCTGTCGACTTGGCAGTTCTCGGACATGTAGATTTTTTTTTGTTTTGTGCGAAAAAAAAGAAAATTAAAACAAAATAAATTAAAACGAAATATAAAAGTAAGACGAATAAAATGAAAATTGGAAGCCTTGAATAACCCTACAACAGAGTTTCAGGCGAAAGTATTATGGGATTATTCGCACATTCTGGCTGGAATGTATAAAATAATTAGTATACACCTTTGCAATATCGACATAAAATTTATTCATGGTATAATATGGTTTCCGGCATCACAAGTGTAAGGTAACATCTGATTAGATAAAGATTAAAGATAAAGTTCAAATTAATAATGTCTATTGTCCACTGATCTGGAGCCAGTATCGAAATTAATTAGAATCTTATAGAGCATAAAGATCACCACGTGGTATAAAACTGACATTTGTAAAGACGCTGAATTATTTATTTTAACAGCCCGTAATTGTTCCTTATGTATCAGTTGCAAGTCGTACCCTACTGAGACAAAATATAAAATTAAAACATATTATCAAAACAGTTTCAGAACTGGGCACGAGAGTAGCCAGCAGCAAAGATGTTTTCTACGCCTCCTACAAGAAAACGATCTGGTATGTTTAAGCCGGGTAATAGAATAGAATAGAAGCTTTAATTGTAATAGCACCAGGGTATGTACATGGGGTTTCCGTCGGCATCTGGTCGTTGGAGACATTCGCAGTTGGTACCAATCGAGCCATCAGACCTTTCGTAGGAAAAACCGGTCGCACCGGCTGCTTGACAAGTACCGTCTTTATCCACGCAAGCTGAAAGACATAAGACACAAGCAACTGAGATGGGATATATCATGTCCGGCAAGCTGCAAATTCTGCAGAAAAATAGCTTTTGAAATATGACGTCAACGTGAGGTCATCGTTGTATAGTGCGGTATGTTTCACATAGCGTGGAGAAATTATTGGGGGAAGGGCGGTGGAACGGAATCGCCCCCTCCCAGAAACCAGAACACGGAAATATGCCTGACCTGAGTTATCACCCTACCGAATCGGCAAGTATGATGGTAGGTAAACACCGCCGGTCACGTGTCAAATCACAGTCAATGGTAGGTTTTTCGGTGCTTTCGTTATCAAGTGTGGTAGCGTGTGTCGGACCAGACGACAGTGACCACAGTCGAAAATGAACGATTTTCAGTATATCGATGACAGGTATGGTTACTGGTGTCCAGTCATTTTTTGATGGAGAGATATCGTACTATATTGTCACTAAATGTAGGGTTATTACTATTTCAAGTTAACAAAAATTTTAAACATTTTTGCGGCGAGAGGTGTTTTTAGGTGTTGGTGGACAGTCCATGGTAGGTATTAGCACCGAATTATAGTGTGAGGAAATGAGCACAAAATCAACACGTGGGAACTTACTACCTACCTCATGTATCGCTGACTCATTCATCTCTCGATTCCTTTCACTTGTGTGTATAAAGAGGAATATGAACCATTAATAGTTGTCGATTTAGTAGGGTGGTTATGTTATTTAGGCCCTACGACGATTACTGTATCATTCTGACGTCGACACAGATTGAGTGCAGCCCATCCCCGACCCCCCCCCCATTCACTTCTCTCCTTCTCCGCCATACAGGTTCAACCTGTAACCACCTGGGTCATCTTATGGATGGCGAAGTGTACGCAAATCCATGCAGGTTGTGGTACACCCCAAATCGTCCAAGCCAGATATAGGGTTAATCTTTCGAGATCGATGCCAGGCTTCCATAATTCAAAAATTCGCGTAATATCAAAACGCATGAGCATTCATATGTTGCTGAATAAATTGATGGGTAATTTTTTGTTTTGAAAATTAAGCGATATAGAAAAAAATCCGGCATGCACTTTTGCCAACCTTTTTACTTATTTTTATGTGTCCCAAACTTTAAAGGTGAACTGTATTAAATGCTTTTAATTTTTTTCTAAAATGTTGCTTACATACATCTTGTGTTATGTGATATAACTGTTATACGATTCTGGGGCGAATATATTTTGCTAAATTGTACTAGTAACAATGTTAAAGTTATCTCGTTATGAATCCGTATTGAAAACTTACATGACTTACACTGCTTGTCTCTCTTTGCTTGAGAAAGTTATGACGTTATAGAGGTCTCCATTTAAGTTTTAGTTAACATTTTATATGACGTCATGCTACGTCCGATGAATGAGTGAGGACCACTATAACATCATTACGGTCCAAAAACAATGGGAGGCAATTAATGACATTTTCGAAAGTTGTGGCTCCCGTTTTCTTGTGGTATAAGTTTTAACTTATCATATATTCGGAAGAAGAAAATAATCCACAGAACTATTATCACACATAAACAACTATAACTTCAATGGCCTTGATTTCTGACATCTTAGCAGAACATTGGAAAGCTTTGCAGTTCACCTTTAATGCACTTGGAAATGAAACTCAGTTATCCAAGAGAGTTAGGTAATTAGCTATTCAAATTTATGCTAATATGTGGTAAATGGGAAATACAACTGGGTTCCATGACCTGGAAGAAAACATTAGATGCGAGTGGAACTAAACATTGTATCAATTGATGTGAAAGTAAATACACTGTATCTAACTCTGCTAGTAGGTATTCCGGTAGGATTGCAATAACAATTCTTCAAATATTCCTCTACGCCTGATGTTGATTAACTTATAACCACAACGTATATAAAAAAAATAGGAATAATTACATCGATAATTGTGTCTTATTCCTGTAATATATTTAGACGAATTTAACCCTAAAATAGTAAATCTGAAATGAGCCCATCCTGATAGTAAAGGCGCATATTAGTCATAATTCAGCATTGATAATTGGCTACATGTACATTCTTCCCTGACACAGCTTTGACACTCACGAGTCGAAATGACATAAACTATTCTGTATAGTGAAATCACGGTGATCAATCATTAGTTCGGCAATCAACGCGGCATGTCGTTCATTACTCGCTGTGGCAGGGAATTTTATCAACAATATGATTGTTTTCTCGAACGCCAAAACGGTTGGCCAGACAGATGTACTAAAAGGGCCTCATCAAAAGAGCTAGACGAACTACTGCTTTCGTCGAACTTTAATATTAAGGACTTGGTTAACATAAAACTAATAAAATCCAGCGATCATTCTACACGAAAAGCAGTTCATTATGGAACAACCAAATTGGTATTTTCGTTATGCATGTGAAAATCATGTATCCTGATTATTTCTATTCTCATAATCCGTGTCAGTCTTCATTAGATCCTAACACATCTTTTTGTGAAAGCTGTAATTAAACAAATAATATTTTCGTGATTAGTATGCTTTTTTTCTAAATATGTGAATTTTAGCCACGCATTCCATGGAAAACGGTTAGAAGGTTAAATATCGTTTTAACTGCAGATGGCATTTAAACAGTAACACACAATATAATATTTCCTGGCACCGTTAAGAAAAGCAGTCAACCAGGAGCGGTTCTTTTCAAATTTAAGGTATACCGCGGAAAATCCATTTGCCGAACTGTCCTTTTGCGCCCCATGGAATTACTCACCATAATTTTTGTAAGCCGTGTGGTATTTCCCATCTTGCATAGTACAATATGCGTCCACACACCAAGGCTCCAGACGTGCATCATCCCCAACTGATATGCACACGCCCATGCCGGCGACGTAGCACTCTGAAATAGAAGACAAAAGTATTCTTATCAATGTAATATTAATATTACCCGGTACCCCATTTGTTGTAGTGGTACCCTGATGACTTTGACCTCTTGTGACTTTGACCGCTGATGAATTTGACCTCTGACCTGCAATGAGCTGACCTTGAAAACATGGTATTACAACACATATAAGGGAAGTGGGAAGAGGTGCCGACATACTGACTGCGATATACTAGACTGGACGGGTCTCTATCTCATACGTACTATATATCAATAATACAACGATATTTAATAAACATACATAGAAAAATATGGCACACAAAAAATGTTTCAAACATTTCTTTAGGCAGAGTTACTTCTCTTCATTTCCCATATATTTTGAACCAGGAGCTGGGTCCAGTCTAGTTAAACCCGGTTATCCAATCGTTTTCTCTCTACGTTCAATTCGCGTTGCTAAATTGTAGATTGATCGCTTCTGTAACCCGACAAACAGAGACAAACATGCAAACTGTCGGATATCCATCTTACATCACATACCCACAGTTGCCCATTCTCCCAACGTCAGAGTTTGTAACCTCCAAACCGTCGGTAAACAAGATAATACAGTATATACGACAATAGGGGATATACAATCTGATGCCATGAGAATGCAGTTGCCTGGCCTGTGGGATATTGAATGCTAGATGTCTACTTATATTTTCAATGAATTAGGGAACTTAATAATTTCTTTTTTCAATGTTTTTCTCTTTCATCTTTGAATCAAATAAAGTCATTCCCTTTCATGTCAAGCCGAGTTACTCAGTTTTAATTTTCTAACCTCAATGACATGGATTCTGTCATAGAGGACAGGATCTAAATGATCTACAGATCATTTGTCCCTTCCATCCGTTGAATGTGGCCTATTTAAGACAACACCAAACTCGGTGCTAAGGTAGACCTTCGTTTTAAATTTCGCTCGGACATCACACGTGCTTTCGATCGCCCACGCTGAGTTTACGTGTGGTGTTACACTAAGGCTCTGGTTCCTTAGTATAGAAAAAACCGAAATTAAGGCCAATTAAGCTACTTTCGTGACCTTGGACCTGTGTGACGTCACTTCCGCTTCCGGCCACGTGATCGGAAGTGACCTTTGA
Source organism: Hanleya hanleyi (assembly GCA_036873755.1). NCBI lineage: Eukaryota > Metazoa > Mollusca > Polyplacophora > Lepidopleurida > Hanleyidae > Hanleya > Hanleya hanleyi. The sequence continues at coordinate 12,534 of JAVTVY010010607.1, read as the reverse complement.
TCCTGTGCATGCTCACAATATCGGTTAAGATGGCGCGCAGGGTCAAAGGTCATGAAAGTAGGTCAATAGGCCTCAGTTTAGGTTTTTACTTGGAGCAGGTCACGAAACAATACGAGAGGTCACCGAGAGTGTGCGTCATTCATCCATGCGGAATGCGTCACCTCAGGTAACGTGACGGCCGGGTCAGGGGAGATAATGTCCCGAAACAAGAGTTAGCTGCTCCTAAATGGGTTTGAAAATCCGCTTTTAAGACAGCAACTTCTGTCGTATTGAGGCATTTGCGTACACTTTGCCATCCATAAGATGGCTTGCGAATCGTGTGTCTCCATTATTGCGGAGCGATATCCGGTACTTTAACGGATTCTGTTCGGCCTTCAACCGGCGGAGAACAGACTCGAGAAATCTGATAAATTACAGGCGTTCATACCACTTCTGAAACGAATATTGCCCCGGCTTACAAAATATATAGGTATGTATAACTTTCGTATCATCCAAGAGGTGTGGTGGATCTGAAATTTTGAGCAAGTAGTTCATCACATGACTAGAAAATGGCGAGTTACGTTGGGGTTACGTCGGTAGACTTTAGCTGATTGGCTGACGAAATCACGTGATATTGATTTTATGGAAATTCCCTCTGCCAGCTGCCGAAAGTAGGCTGAACATGGAAACACACGATCCCAGGTTCGGTCTTACCGCGTATAGATGACCGAGATGGTTACAAGTACCCCGTATGAGGACGACGTTCAATCGTAGCGCCATTTGTACATTCTGGACGCAAGGGAGACAACACATGGAGGTCGATCCGCTGCCCTGAATTGAAGAGCCGATGGAGATTGATCCCAGTGTCAAGGAGACCTTGCATCTCCCTTCCCTGCTCTACACTGGGGGCGGTAAAAGCTCGAAGCTCCAGTATCCTAGAATGCCCTTAGACGCTCAGAACAAACGAATCAGATTGAACATGACCGAAGACTGAACTTTCTTAAATGGTGGCTTCTGATTGGACAAAAGCATACTTGAATTGTACATATACCCAACGCCGCTCTCCCAGCTTGGGTATGATGTACCATTGGGGGGAATAAACTATATGAAAACATGTGAACGTATTGATCTGTCTTTCTCTAATCTGTCTGCATCATGGCCTTAAGCCGTAAGGGATTAGCTATAGAGGGCGTTAGGGCGTCACTGCCTTAAGACGGGCGTCCGGCAACGCAATCATCATCAGCATCACTACGACGACCACCATCACGACTGCGACCACCACAACACACCACCACCACACACAGGCACACAGACACACACGTACAACCACCACCACCTCCATCACTGCTACCACCACCACATATCCACACACACCACCACCACCACCACCACCACCACTATTAACTCAATCACACGCAGGTTACTCTGCCGAGTAGCCAGATCGAACAAGGCCTTCATCTCCAAAGAAACCCCCTTTTTACCTCCGAAACTACCCTTTCTCTACTATTCCCGAGTGCGCAGGCGCATCTGCTATGCTAGGGCGTTAAGATTATGCATTAAGGAGTGAAAGGGCGTTAAGGTGTTACTGTAAACTCTCCACAAAGGTCAAATGGCAAATATACTGGGTGTCTGCTTTCTCTAGTACTAAGGAACCACTGGATTACTTTCCCCCATTTGGTGTTTTTTCCCCAAAATTTAGAGACTACACAATCTTAACAACAACCAAATTCCCATTTCTACGGCTCACCAGCTGTAAAGTCCGTTTTCCGCTTTTTATTTCAGGAGAACATTTTAACATGCACCCGCTATCCCACCCTGCACCTCTCGGCAGGCCTTGATAGGCGATGGACCGATATTAGACCTTCTGGACATTAGGGGTGTTAGGTGTAAAGTCCGTGTTTCCGGATTTTTTTTCGGGAAAAGTTTTACATGCATCCACTCATTACTGGATCGGTTTCGAAGAGCGCTTCATATGGAAACGCCCACCCTCGACCTCAAAACGTCCCCACGGGCCTGCCTATGTATTATACAGGCGCAGTCAGAAATTTTCAGCGAAGGCCAATCAATGATCACGAGACACCTACCATCGTCTTTACAGCGGGAGACGGAGAAAACAAGTGCCCAAACCCCGTAGTAAAATCCAAAAGACAAAAAATGACCACCCCAATACTCCTACCCGAAACATGCATTTCTGGAGATGTCAATTAGCATTGAAGTAACTGAAGGACATCTTTATTAATCAATTGACGTGACTTTTGACCAGGACGAGACGTCACTGGACATGCCCGGAGATTTTAACATTGAAGTAACTGAAGGCTCAATTCGTATTTTTTCAGAAATATTCGAATCAGGGGAGATAACTAGGAATTGGACCAACAGAGTTGTGATTCCCCTTCAGAGTTGTCTTCCTTGTGTCCAGTGTGTATAGATGGCGCTTCGATCGAAACATAGTCCTAATACGAGGTATTTGACAAGCGGACGCCATTTTTCGAAACCCTCCCCAATCCAGTACGCCCACTATTGGCCCGCCTCCACCTCAAAACGTCCCTACGGGCCTGCCTATGTACTACGCATGCGCAGTCAGAACTTTTCAGTGAGACGTCACCGGACATGCCCGGAGATTTTAACATTGAAGTCACTGGAGGCTCAATTCGTATCATTTTAGAAATATTCGAATCAGGAGAGATAACCAGGAATTGGACCAATAGAGTTCTGATTCATCCTATTATATAATAATAACGTGTCGATGTAGGTATCAATGCACTCACACCACGGAAGACAACATGTTGAACCTTGATGGTCCCCGGTGACGTCATACTCCGTCGGGACACTGTACCGGGAATACCCGTGGAAAAGCCCTGCTCTACTTATAGATCATTTTGCCAGTTCTATCTATAGATCACCCGAATTGAGGACGAAACAATGATGATAAATCCTTCGCGTTAATACTGCGTAGCCGTGTCCTACTACAAATGAGTGTATCTCCCAATGTATTCATGCGATCACTTTTTTTCGTGGATAAACTGATGGACCATCCCATCGTGTATTCAGTCATCACCTCGCACCGGAAGTGACCTATGGGCAGGAAGTGACTTTTGACCCGGAAGTGCCGTCATCATGAAGACCAAGTCTCACTTGGAGGCCGATATGGGGCTACTAACCACAGAGGCTCTGAAAAATGTGGTCAAAATTCTAAAATAGTAGTTGCCGATACAGTATTCTGGACTGCGCGAAAATGCTTTGAGATAAATCAGAGCGTATGGACGTTCAACACAAACAGGAAACATAGCCGAAGATTTACGCAACACAAGGGAAGTTTCTAAAAGGGTGGTTTCTGATTAGACGACAACACACGAGAAGTGTAACACACCCAACGTGGCTCTCTCAGGTCGGTCGTGACGTTGGGTGTGATAATAAAATGTGCAATACGTTTTTAGGCTTCTTCTTGTTGCTGCTGTTGTTCCCTTCTGATTGCGGTTGTTGTTGCTGCTGTTATTCTCTTCTGATTGCGGTAAGGCGTGAAGAGATTACGAACTAGGTAAAGGTGTGTTTAGATGGGAGATGTTACTGCCACCGCTAAGGCATCCCTGCGTTAAGGCGGACGTTTGGGTATGAATCCTCACCCACTCACGTCTATCTCCCTCACTCACTCATTCACTCACGCACTCGTTTTTCTCTCATTCACTCAATCAATCTGCACCGCGGGGAAGGTAACTCTTCCAGGCAGAACTGACCTATCATGCCATGACCACTACATCCTATCGCTCATGGTATTCCCACACTCACCAGCACTGCTCATTTAGAGGCAGAATGGCCCATCTATCACCTAAAAAGGCCGCGGAACGGGGGGGGGGGGCAGGGGCGCTACAGCCCCCCCTCCCCCCCACCATACTTTTTGAGACTGCAATGTTATAAGTCCTATCTTAGATAGAACCAGTCCAGCATTTAACATGGCCGATATAGAGTTCAGGCCCCCACTTTCAAACGTGCTCCGAGGTGCCTGCGTGACCCTGCGCACCTCTAAAGTGCCATCTTTCTTGATCATGCCTGGACTGTCCATTGAGACCAAGAATGGCTCCTAGCTCGCCCGTGTTCCCTTAAGTTAAAGTGACATCTTTCTCTACTGTTCTTCGGCTGCGTACCGCGACGTCACTTCCGACCAGACAAATCGCTCAAACATATCCCTGTACACCCCAAAATCTCGTCTTTCTCTACTACTACGACAGGGCACCATTACGTCACTTCCGTTAAAAACAACTCAATGATAGCTTCAGGACGACGCCCTGCACGGCCCATTTAGAGGAAGGATGATCACCAAATTGTTCAAACACATCCCAGAAAAAATCAACGCCAATCGGAGTCTACAACACGATAACCTCAATACACAGTGACTTGGGTGGCGTGGGGGTGTCTTCGTTGATGTTATTGTTGTTGTGTTTATATATTATTTTTTCAAGAATATAATTATTTCCCACCTTTTCATACACCACAATGACAGTGGATGTCATAAAAATGCTTTCTATCAGCCCTACATCGATCTACATACCAGTCCTCTCTACTAGATCTCCATCTGTAAGATCAAGTGCGAAAACTCCAATGTTAAAGCCGTATACCGACTTTCGCCACGAATCCCGGTACACGGGGGAATTCGGGTGTCTGCAGACAACCACCAGTAAATGGATGAGCAGACGTGAACTATGGTGAAAACTCAACGGCGTGGACAATGCCATGAGGTAAGTTCTCCTGCATTCGAAGCCGTTCGGGCTCGATTTCAAATGTCTTCGGAAGTCTTTTATCAGTTACTGGAAACCAGCCATATCGTGCAGAATGTATTACCGCGGACCGTGTACCGGGATTCGTGGCGTCTTTAACATTGGAGTTTCCGCACTTGATATTACAGATGGAGATCTAGTAGAGGACTGGTATGTAGATCGATGTAGGGCATATAGAAAGCATTTTTGTGACATCCACTGTCATTGTGTTGTATGAAAAGGTGGGAAATAATTATATTCTTGAGAAAAAAATATATATATAATCACAACAACAACAACATCGAAGAAGACACCCCCTGCCACCCAAGTCACTTGCTTCAATACGACAGCCTGTACGGCCCAATTGAGATCAAGGATGATCCATCACAGAATGTCGGTCAAAAAATGGAGTTTGTCCGTTCTGTAGGAATAACAGAGTAAAGACAGAACACCACTTCCTAATCTTCTGCTCTCTAAATAATAAACACAGAATGCACCTCTTTCAAAACATTCTTATCTCCCATCCTGAAATAGCTAATTATGATGAACAGGAACTCTTCAATTTTCTTATTGACCCTCCAGTTGCAGTGCCCACAATTATAGCACAGTACGTATATAATTGTTTTGCTGTCCGGTGATGATGGTGGTGGTCTCCCCTTGAATAGTATATATACAGAAGCGTTCAGTTTACCGCAACATATATGTTGCTTTGTCATTTACTGATATAAGTATTAAGCTTTATTTTTATGTATATTCATTTAGTATAACTATAATTTTCTTCAAATATAATCAGTTTAGTTGTAAGTAGAAAGAGTATATTACTTACACATGGGTGCGTCACAAACTTATTCTATGTTTGCAAAATGTTTGTTAATTTGTATTTACCTGACCCAAGGGGCGTTTTGGTACAAAAAAATTGCCTTGAATCTATCAGTACATGTGTCCGTGCATACAGGGTGTCCATCATCAGTTCATATCTAATGTTCGGATAATCAACATGTCGACTACGTGTACATGTCGACTACGTGTACATTATACTCAGGCATCTTCACTGTAAACACTTAGAGAGTCCAACTATGGGTCCCGGAAGTGGAGTAGAGCATTCCTATACCATACAAGTCCGCTGTCCGACGGGGTGTGCCAAGACGGCCTGGGTGGTGAAATTCTTAGAGGACAGAAACGAGGCGTCATTTAAAGAGAATCTGGGGCTACCATGCACAAATGCCCCAAAATATGCGGTCAAAATGCGCAAACAGCTGTTCCTGGACGTGTTGCCCTGGACTGAGACACAGAGGTGGCAACGAACGAAGAACAAGGATCGAACATGGCCGAAAATTGACACAACACACATGATGGCTTCTTATTGGGTAAAAGAGAATATGGCCACCCATAAAGGCACTGAACACCATCATAAACATACCCAAACTATATGAAAACTTGTGAACGTGTTGATTCTTCTTTCATCTGATTTCATTAAAACGTAGTGGAAACTGTTTGGTGGAGAGGAAAACATAGCGAGGAACGACGTTAAAGTGTAACGTCGGGTGTTGACGAGCGTCACTGCGTTTCGCTGCATAAGTGCCCATTCCATGGGATATCTAGACCCACTGGAGCTTCCGAACTATCACACTAGGGCGCTGAAGCGTTGAGATACGGCCCGAAGTCGATACGACAAGGACGTTCAAACCTTACGGTAGGGCTCTTTGGCGTTACGGTAGGGAGTTACGGCGTTATATCATCCAAGTTGCCACATGAACATGTACAATAAAAGCGTACCTGAGATACAACATATATCACGAATCGTTAGATTCTTGGTATGTGCTTTAGAATAGGCTAACCGGAAGACTATACTGTGAAGTTATGTGGCTCTGCCCACTTCCGTTATATGTATTGTATCGTTAAGACAGGGCGTTAAGGCGTTGATACGAGCGTGAATGCGATGAGACGCGCGATAAAAGGTAACCGCATACGTTGAGGTGTCTGCTTTCATTTCCAATACAAACCATGCCAGTTTGACTCTACACCACGAGCGCTTCAATATGATACCCTGCACGGACCATTTGGACCACGGTTGGCTCACTTATACCCCAAAACCAACCCGACCACTGCGTTGTTTGCGCGAAGGTTGATGTTTCACGTTTATATGATAACAGCCATCGCGAAACTATCCGCGACGGATAATGGAGTAAGTGGACCAGCGATTGAATCGTTAAGAGCAGCGATTCGATTAGCTAACGCCTGGCGTCTGCCGTTGACCTTCCGGAAAACATCGCCGTGTTCAGGTTGCCCCAAAACGCCTACCTCATGCCGTCTGACGAGTACCATGACGTTAAGGGCGAAAGTCAACCAACGGCCTCGAGGCCTCTCTAGATGCCCACACTCTCTACATTGCTCCACACAACATTTGACCACTACTACCCCAAAACTCCGGCCCGAAACCGTCCTCTTCAACTATTTTCCGATTGCGCATGCACCAATTTACATCATTTCCGGTATAAACAAAGCCAGTCTGGCGCTACACCACGAGAGCTTCAACATGATACCCTGCGCGACCCGATATCGCGGATGGCTAACCTATACCAAAAACGTCCAGCTCAGGCACACCATGACTTTACCGTCAAAATTCAACCAGCGGTCCCGAGATCCCCCTCCCTCCCCCCTATCGTATGCTACCGCGTCTGCAAAATTGAATAAATGCCCACAACCTCACCTTGCTTCAAAAGACAAATTTCCATGAGTTCATGGTCAAATATCCGAGGGTTGCACTTTACACTGAGAGAGGGAACACGGATGAATCAAAGGACGTTTCCGGTTACGTGTCCGGAAGTGTCGAGACTAGAGGGACTGTGACCTCCAAAACCCTCCACAGGTCATAGGTCAGTAGTCCTCGATTTGCGCACAATGGTCCTCCATTTTACCGTTTACTACTACTAGGTGTCTATGATGTTTATAAATTACCCATTCGCATCAAGATTAAAGTTGGTGGTTACTAGTCTGTGGCATTTAAATTTCGCAGTTACTTTTCGGATGATACATGCCATGATCCGAGGTCAAATTCAATGAAAAGGTCCGTTTCAAGTGAGCAAGTACCGATAAAAATTCGAATAGAACAGCCTCCGGGTTTAATTGCGAAAAGGACACGTGATGTATACGCATGCGCAGCAAAGTCAATGGAAGTCTCCGGGCGAATTATTTTCGAAAATGTAGTGCAGATGAATTCTGGAAACTGATATACAACACTCCTGATATTTCCCACATTTCAAATTCACATTTTTGTCTCACAGTCCGTGTACTATAAATTTACACTGAAGTATATTATAGGCCTATACATTTTTAGTTGATATATTTATTATCTTACCAAACGTTCTATCGATTTGACCAGACGCGGTACATTCATTCTGTCGGCAGAGCTTGTTCAGGTAGTTGCTTTTCCATGTTTCCCCGACTGTGCGACAATTCCAGAGTGTATCCATACAACCGTCAGTACCTGGGGAAAAAACAACGTAGAACTGCATATCGTAATATAATGTCAATGACATAAAGAGTACGCCCATCAAATAATGACAACTTCAGTATCATACCAGCCTCAGTATACTTATGTTTTTTTCTATTTAAGCCAAGATTGCGTCGCATGACGACTTTTAGAAAGAACGCGCGGAGCGGTCTCCGGCGACTGGGGAGTTTCTGCTACATTTTAAGATAAAAAAAACTCTCCACTCGCCGCCCGGCGGACAAATACTGGCGCGCGATGAGTTTTTTATTTTCTGGAATTTTCCCAGATTTATTTAGAGTGCATGGCTAAGGAGCATCAATTATCGAACTATTTTGTTACTTCACTTTCAGTATCAATTTTGGTTGATCATCCATGTCCCAATTTTCCCAAAACGGAAATTTCTTGACCAACAAAATACCGAACCAAGTTTGAATTCTGAGTTGCTCTTGTTGAAACGCATTGTTTCAGCCTGAATGAAAGCAGGGTCCTGGTTTACAATGAAGGCCGACAATAAATACTTGGTCATGTTGAACCAGTGCATTCCGATACAAATCAATGATCACCGTCAACAACGATGGTCAACAATAAATATCTTTGTCCTAGAATGGCGATGTTTTAGTCTGAATGTATTTTACAACTAGAACAGTACAGCTCAGAGATACCTTGACATCGCCACTAAAATACGCATAATCGGATCATTAATTTCCGGACATTATGCTCAATCATTATTGGTCGGTGATGAACTAGACTGGATGAAAACACGGCGTCAGCTTGTCCCGATTTCAATGAAACATGAAATCTTACTACTTCAAGGTTTGCGACAATATTGAAATTCCACTGACCGTAAACATTGTCAGTGCGCGTTGATTACACGGGAGAATTACGTGAAATTTACAGACAATAATTTGCAATCACTTTCCGATTCTGAGTTACAAGCACTTTACCTGAATATTAACCAATACATTTCGCGGTACAATCTGTTCAACATGCTATAATATGTGGCTTGCTGATGGTGATCAATTCGATCAGTCGAGAACCGCTGATTTCCCTTCAACACCCAAGATTGTGTGACCACTATTGAACGTGAGTGGAAGCGGAGAGGTCGAAGTAATGTCGTCGTTTCGAAAATAAAACCACGGTGGTAGAAGGATTCACTGAAGCAGTGGTGGCAGCAGCTATTGCAAAATTGATTGATTTTTGCTTAATCGTGCAGTTGAATGTTAAAAGTTCCTTATAGAAATGGGGTGGTTTTAGTCTTTTCGAATCATTTGAACATCATCTGTTGTCAGAATCTCAGGCCAAAATCCTGGCAAGCTTGCCACAAAGAACAACTACCTTCCCGTTTGCAAGGGAAATTGAATGGCCAGAGCCTAGACAAGGTCATCTGCTCTCGCCATCTGTTCCAAGTTACTACTCGACTGAATCAACAGTACTCATCGTACTCCCATAACCGCAATTCACGTGGCTACCGCAGTTCGAATTGCGACAGCTATTTTCCCTTTTTTTTGGCATTAGGTTATCAGCTCAAAGAATCCATTATGTTATAAAATTCAAATTTGTCTCATTCAAGCCATATCTTCACTTCTTCTTTAACGATGCTGAAAGGATACGGCACCGTATCGTATATAATATACAGCAGGAACATGAGGGATAGTGAAAATGTAACAAAAAACTCACAATCTTGAGACTGAACGGATACTACTGCCAGTAAAACTAGACCCAAAGCAACCCTCATTTTCCTCTTCAAGAATCTGGCAATCTACAAATGAAATTAAGAAATCCTTTTCAGCTTGATTACGTAAAAGATGACATATTTTGTGGAATAAGTGCTTATTCGACATATTTCACGGACTAGCCTGTGGCTGTTCAAGAGATCTCGTGATCACCTAAAAGTTGGACAATCCTACATAAAAACCTTCATGTATAGGGGCGTATTTCGGGAAATATTCTAGTCAACATTTGCATATTGTAATTTGTTGCCAGTTGAAAGACAAACTAAGCACGATGGGCCTCACTTGATCCGGCTTTATTAAGGGCGATTTTCGCCCAAAGGGAGGAAATATCAGCAGAATGCAAGTTCTCATTCAGTCTGTGAGGCCCGACGCCGACCAAACGCTTCATTCTCCACCATGTTAACCACAGTCACAAACCACAATCACAATGATTTGTATAGAGGGCGAACTTCTGGGACAAAACGTCCACCAGCAGAATCTCGCCATACACAAATCACAATTAAACGCAACATGTAAAGGTGGTTGAAAAAGATGTCGACGTGCTGACAAGAAGTCATATTACCCCCCATACTCCTACCAAAAGGCAAGATGTCTTATTATTTCAAAAGAAAAAAAAAATTCTCCTTTCGATCGAATGCACGCGGGGTAATTATACTATTTAAACGCAGTGGAGAAAGACTCAAAAAGGGAACTTCTTGATTTTAAATGTTGATATACACGAACATCCAGTTACCTTAGTGAAAATATACGGCCCGAATACAGACAAACCTTCATTTTACAATAATATCATTAAAAAGATTGACGATATTGGTAATCCATCAGTTATTATATGTGGCGACTGGAATTTGGTTATGAACCCTGCTTCAGACACAGACAATTATAAGAACGTAAATCATCCGAACGCTAGGAATACAGTCTTGAAACTTATAGGAGAAAAGGGATATACAGATAGCTGGAGAATAATGCATGAAAATATAAGAAGCTATACCTGGAGGAAAAAAAACCTAGAAAACAAGCCAGGCTAGATTTCTTCATAACAAGCAAAGATATTTTAAACATAACAACAGAAGCAGAAATAATTCCTGGGTACAAAACTGGTCATTCGGCAATAACCCTAAGCTGTAAATTCACAAATACCGTAAGAGGCTGAAGCTATTGGAAACTTAACTGTCCGCTATTAAGAGATATTAAATATGTTAGACTTATAAACAAACTTATTGACGCTACAGTAGACGAATATACCCCATTGCCATATAATCGAGAGGAAAAACCAAACATACCCTCAACAGACATACAACTTTGCATAAATGGCCAACTCTTCTTGGAAACTCTTCTAATGAAAATAAGAGGGGGGACTATAAAATTTTCGTCGATAAACAAGGGAAACGAGTTAAAAACAGAAAAAGGGTTAGAGAATAAAATGACCCTATTAGAGGAAGAAATAAACATAGATTTTATGAACAGTTCATAATCTAAGTTAAAACGAATTAATGCAGGCAAATCAGGACTTAGAAGAAATAGAGCTATGCAGGGTATAATTGCAAGAACTAAAGCACAATGGATAAATGAGGAAGAAAATACGACTAAATTCTTTTTAGACCTAGAAAAAAGGAAACTATATTAACAAACTTATAACAAATACAACCAAGGCAAATGGCGAAAATTTACATAATACGAAAGATATACTAAGTTATCACATTTCTTGAAAAAGCGGCGCCCAATTTTTCATCTCAGTTTTGGATATAAGCTCATTTCGATCTGTATTGCCAACAGATCAAAAAAAACAATCTAAGCAAACTTATTAGTGAAGATCAGAAGGGGTTCATCCCTGGCAGATCAACAGGGGGAAATATTAGACTCTTCTTCGACGTATTTTTTGAAACTAAAAACAGGGAGATACCAGGATTGTTACTATCAATCGACTTTGAAAAAGCTTTCGATTCCATATCTTGGGAGTTCATACACGAAACCGTCAAAGCTTTTAATTTTGGCGAGTCGATTCAAAACTGGTTAAAGCTAGTTTATAAAAAGCCTACAAAGTTGCATAGTTCAAAACGGACACCTTTCATCATTGTCCGATATAACCAGGGGGTGTAGACAGGTGGACCCGATATCTCCCTACTTATTTTTATTGTGCACAGAGGTTTTGGGCAAAACAGTAGGGGTAATGAAAACATTAAAGGAATTGTCATAAATAATACAGAATACAAAAATGAGCCAATATGCCGAGGATACTCAACTAATCCTTGGCGGGTCAAAAGAATCTCTTCGAGAAGCCATAAACGTTTGGACAAATTTTATAAATATTCTGGTTTAAAAATAAATGTGGAGAAAACAAATGTAATGTGAATTGGATCTTTGAGTAGTCTACAAGCAAAATTATGTCATGATATTAAGCTAGCTTGGGTAAATGTACTTACGGTGTTGGGGATAAAACGTAGTTCCACTGATTTTCATGATATTTGGAAGATAAATTAGTTATCGAAACTCGACATTCTGAAACAAGAATTATTCCGATGGAAGCTCAGAAATTTGACTTTATTTGGGAAAATAACGATTGTAACGTCCCTAGCCTTGT